>JAMZAV010002823.1:0-104755 GCA_024449915.1 Sweltsa coloradensis | reverse complement strand
GCACGATTATGCGCGATCCCAGTACCCCCGAAATATAGTCCGGTTTTGACACTTGACTGCGCTAGTGTTCCTTATTTCTCGAATAGATTGTAAGCATTTCCTAAGTTATTAGTGTGTGTAGTGTATAAACGTATGTTTGAACTCCCCGCCAAATGAGGAGGGAGAGAGAGAGAGGGAGAAGTAGAGAAGGAAAAGAGAAGGAGGCTGCCTGAGAGCTTTCCTGATAGCTCGCGCTTGTGCCTTCTAGCAAGTATTACTCCAGTATTGTATTACATATCTTCTGTTTATTATTAAAATACATTAATCATCTCCAGTCTCTTGATTCATGTAAGTAAGTACACCCGATATATCCCGTAACCTGAAATACCAGAGCTAACAAAATCAGAAGTGCGATATCAATCCCATTGATACTGAAGCAACCCTGACGCCGTTTTGCCACCAGAATTACGCTTCGCCTGTGAAGGTAACTTGTTCCGCAGCATTGAATAAAAATTGTGATATTATTTCATGCATTTGTTATCATATGAAAATTGAATTTCGCATGGCTATTGTCGTTCCATGGATTGATAATTAAAATCAGATTAAAATAGCCATTCCATTAGGTTCTCGAATCTTTCCGTCGAAACGCAGTTGCAACAACACCAAGGCAACAACGTGAACTGAGCTTTGAAAGTATTACCCCGCCAGTGACAGTTTCTACTGCTACTCGGTAACAACGTGAAGCCAGCTCTGTGAGCCAGTCCTGCCCACTTCCGCCGTGCACAAAGTTGAACTTCCTTATCGACCTTATCGACCCTGCCGTGATCAGTGCTGCGACCTACAGTACATTACCGCAAACAAGTCGAACTTTGTTGTTTTTTCTTTGCTTATGAGTGAAGTTAGAGACAGAAATAATAATTCGTCTGTCAAAAAAAAAAAAACAACAATTTGAATGCGTTGCATCGTCGACGTAATTAATAACATTTTGAATCCTGCATTGCTAAGTTGTATGTAATGTAACTCATGTGTATTTTGTCATCCTTGTATTGTATTGTCATTTTGTATTGCTTGTATACCCTTAAACCCTACCAGTAAAGGCACAATATGTTTGTAATGGTAAGTTATGTTAATGTATTTTGTTCACTTGTATAACCAATGTGTTATGTATATGTTATGAGGGCGCCATATGAATCATCACTCGATATTTAGATATAAGATTAACAGTACTTTATTAGAAATAGATACAATTACAATCACTAGGATGCTAGGCTACATGACATCGCTCCTTGCAAGTCAAGACGGGGAAGACAGCAACTACTAACCCACCGCCCCTCAGATCCCACGACACAGAGCTCCACTACACTGCAGTGCTCTAGGCGGGTAGTTCAAATTTTCATACATCACACCCCTCCCTTCTGGGATTTTTTTTTTTTACAAGTATGGTTTGAATTAAATTTATCAATTAGCGTTTTTAAAGATACATGATTTAATCAGTAACAAAGTCTTTCAGATAGGCAGGTCTAGCACGAGGACGTGAGGATACCCTTTGCTGGGGAGAATGACATGGAGTGGCAGAGGTTTCATTAGCCCTTCCTACTAGGGATGGTTCTGAAGGAGAATCAGGTTGGTTCACTGCCTCTTCATAGTCTTCTGTCGACCGCGAGTCTCGCCCCCTCATTTGGTCTAGGTGTCGTTTCCAGGTCCGTCCATCATCTAGTTGCGTTTCGAATGTTCGTGGGCCGCCGACGTTGGTGACAGTTGCTGGCATCCACTTGTTTCCATCGGCATAGTTCCGCACGAACACTGCTGCACCTTCTTCAAAAGTTTGCTCAGGTAGCTTCTGGCGTTCCCATTCTTCCTCCTGACGTTGGCGCATCTTCTTGCTCAAGTCTGGTTTCAAAAGATCCAAGGCTGTCCGGATACGCCGACCCATTAGAAGTTCAGCAGGACTCTTGTTGGTCACCGTGCTCGGAGTGTTATGTTGATGTAGCAAGAATCTTGAGACCATGACTTGAATGTTCCCTTGTTCATCTTCTTGAGGGCTTCCTTCACCGTCTGAACAGTTCTTTCAGCTTGTCCATTTGATGCAGGATGGAATGGTGGTACGGCAACATGCGTAATACCATTACTTCTTAGAAATTCCTTCATTTCAGCCGAGACAAACGCCGTTCCATTATCGGAAACCAATTTGTCTGGTAGCCCGTGCGTTGCGAAGATTCTTCTTAGATGATTTATTACTGCTAATGATGTTAAGTTTTTCATTATAACCACTTCTGTCCACTTGGAGTAGGCGTCTACCAAAATGGGGAAAAAGTGTTCCCCATGAATGGACCCATGAAGTCGACGTGTAGTCTCGACCAAGGATTTGTCGGCCATTTCCAAGGACATGGAGGTGCTTTAGCTGGTTCATGTCGTTGTATTTGACAATTGTTGCATCTCTTGACATAGTTTTCAATGTCGTTGTCGATTCCCGGCCACCATACATATGCGCGAGAAAGTTTTTTCATGACCACAATGCCTGGATGAGCCACATGCAACAATTTCAAAACCCGTTCACGTAGTTCTTCTGGTATAACGACTCTCGTTCCCCCCCAGCAAACACCCAAGATGAATCGATAATTCTTGACGTCGCCTGAAGTATGCTGTGAAATTGTCCTTGTTGAGGTCATGCGTCCATTTTGTAAGTACGCATTCAATGACCTTGCTCATCACCGGATCTTGCTTGGATACCTTTTCTATCTCGACCGCTGTGATCGGTGGTTTATCCAATGCTTCCAAAAACAGTACTTCAATTGGTGCTGGAGTTTCGGTATCCGGGTGTTGTACCGGTAACCGGCTTAGTCCGTCAGCGTTACCTATTTGTTTACCCCGGGGGATAAAACAAGTTCGTACTCGTAAGCGGACAGTAGAATGCTCCACCGTAGCATTCTTTGGGGAAATTATCTGTGGAATTGATTTCCCAGGGTTGAACAATCCCAAGAGTGGTGGTGATCTGTTACAATCCTGAATTTGCGACCATACAAGTATTGATGATAGTGTTTTACGCCATAGATTATGCTTAACGCCTCTCGATCTGTTTGAGAATAGTTACGCTCTGTACTTGTCAGTGTTCTTGACGCAAATGCAATTGGTTTTCCTTGATCTTGATTGTTGACATGAGACAAGACTGCTCCGATTCCCACCGGAGATGCATCACATGTTAGCTCGATTGGCTTGTCTTCATCATAATGGGTTAATACATCAGCTGATTGTAATCTCTTTTTAGCTTCCAGGAAAGCGTTTGCTCTTGTTCTTCCCACTTCCAAGAGCTGGCATCGTCTAGCAGTCTGTGAAGTGGTTCCCGAAGACATGCTCGGTTCTTCACGAACTTGTTTGTAGAAGTTGTATAACCCGAGGAACGTTCGAAGTTCTGACTTGTTAGTTGGGTTCGGTGCTTGTACGATAGCATTCACCTTGTCTTGTTTGGCCTAACCCCAGTGCTGTCAATTAGAAACCCAAGAAATTGTACTTGTTCAAGGTCAAATTGGCATTTTGATTTTTGCAAGCGCAGCCCCTTAGAGTCAATCCGCTTCAAGACTTCCCTCAACCGCTCGTCGTGTTCTTCTTGCGTTTTCCCCGATACCAGGATATCGTCGAGAAATACCGCCACACCTGGTATGCCTGCTAACAATTTTCCCATTTCGCGTTGAAAAATCGCAGGTGCGCTCGATACCCCGTACGGTAACCTCTTCATTTTAAATAACCCCTTTAAGGTGTTGATTGTCAGTACAAGGCCTGCTGTCTCGTTTTCAGACATTTGTTGATATGCTTGTGCAAGGTCCAGCTTGGAGAACTTCACACCACCGGCAATCGTAGCCAGGGTATTGCTCGTTGTGGGCCCGTGGATAAATGTCTGTTACTAGCGCTGGATTTACTGTGCTTCGGTAGTCACAACAAATCCTTAAAGTTTGTCTTTTTTTCAAAACTGCCACAATCGGTGATGCCCATTCCGAATGGATCACCGGTTCTATAACCCCGATTTCAGTCAACCTGTCCAGTTCCTTATTAACCTTTTTTTGCAGTGGAAAAGGTACTGGTCGTGCTCGTAAGAATTTAGGCGTAGTATTTTCCTTCAATGGTACAGCGATTTCGGGACCAGTGTAGGAGCCTAGTTCGTCGTTGAACACGGAGCTGAATTCTTCTTCCCATTAAGGTCTAGGCCTCTGTGAGTCAACTTTGTTTATGCCACTGATGGAGATTCCCAGGGCATTAAACCAGTTGCGGCCTATGAGACTGCTTCCCGCCCCTTTACAACCACCAGTGGTAATTTATGACTTTTCCCTTGATGCACTACATCTATTATGGCTTCACCAACCACCGACAGCATTTCTTGTGACCATGTTTTTAGTCCTATGCCTGTCTGTTTAATGCTTGGTGTAGGCAAAACTGACTGTGACAATAACTGGTTAAAATTTATGTCTTTGATTATTGAACGCAGATCCAAGTCATTTCCATTTATGCATGAAACCATTTAATTTTATGCTGGGCTAGGTTGTTATAGTGATGTTCCCTTTAAAAACTTTTGCTACCTGGTTGTTTCGTACGCGGTTCTACTTTGTATTAAATTGATGGTACTTTGAATCCCCCTTCCCTGCGTTTTTTTTTGGAAGTCTTTATTTTTTTTTTATTTTTTTATTTTTTTAAAACGCTATCCTATTCATTTATAAAACTGATTTTAAAGGAGGAAAACTAAAAAAATCTTTCATAATGCAGAACAACATAAATTCTTTTTCGTAAATTTTTTGAAATATAGCTTTACAAAAAAAATGCATTTAACAAAGAATTTTGGTAAAAATTAATGATATTTTGCATTTTAATAAAATAATAAAAATTAAAAAAGGGTGGAGAAGAAAAAGAAAAGAAAAAAAAAAAAAAAGAAAAAAAAAAGGGAAAAGAAAAAAAAAAAAACATTAAAAAAAAAAAGAAAAAAAAAAAAACTGATTTATTGCGATCCCACTCAACAAATATGGGGTTTGCCAAAATCGGGAACAGAAAAACAGGGAGTTTTAAAAAAACTTTCGGGGAAGAAAACCACCAACCGAAATTTTTATTCTTGGGTTCAATCTTCATTTTGTGTTCAAACTACTCATATAATAATTATATCAGATATTAAATTATTATCTAAAACTTTCTGTAAAAATATCACGAAAGATACAGGACACCTAAATCAAGTTGCAAGCTCCATCATGGGCGGCAACCAGACAATCTGGGCAAAAAATATGTTGAAAATACTTTTGTTTATATCATAATAAAACAATAATAAACAAACAAGGAAAGCAAATCATTATAAGAGTTATAAAGGTAAATTAACATTACACAAAACACAGACAATAACCTACAATAAATGTAAAAATAAATTTTTTTTGCTCTTGATTCATTATCATTGCTTCAATTTTACTTTAAAATTGTAAAATTTCCAGATATTTAAACGGCCCTTTAATATTAAAAATTGAATTCTAATAATACGCCTTGTACATAAATACTTTCTAAAGCTTCAAAATTAAAATCTAAAAATTTCCAAATGGTTTATTAAGCAAATTTCTATCACATAAAATTTTTTTTAAAAAATATGGGTAGAATCCTAAAAACTCCCTTTTCATATTTGTATGTTTTTACCACACGCTATATTTCATCCTTCCTCATCGTAAAAAACAATCAACTGAAATCTGGTTAAAGGGAAATGAAAAAAACAGTGGTCAATTCTCTTCTGGAGTACAAATACTCAAAAGGTCTACTGCCCAAACCAAAACAAAAATAAATAACAGAGGAAAATAAGAATCTACAAGTAACCTCACATTCTCTCGGTTTACAAACCTCTTCATTCTATTAAATTAAAATTGCGTTTACTTTTTTTACACACATATTCATAATGTTCTTAAAATTTAAATTACAACCTAAGAAACCCAAGATTTTAATTCATACACTCTAAAAATTTAAACTTCCATTAAAATTTTAACGTCAAATAATATCTTTCATGCTTCTATCAACCTTATGAAAAATCATAAATTTTTTTGCATAATAAATATAAAGTTCCTGAGTTTTAAACCAAATCATCATCCTCTTAGAATTCTTGAAACTCTTACGATCTTTCGAATCCACCCTTTCTAAAAAAAAAATCATCAGCTATAAGAATAATTATCCTCCCTTTATTGATTATTCTATTAAAGAATAAATACAGGGGTCCTAATATTGATCCTTGGTACCCCAAAAAAAAAATTATTAAATTTTTTTGAACTTATTGCAAATTTAAAACTTTTTCTATTTAAAAAAAAAAATAATCCGCCAAAATTGTAACAAAAAAGGACTTACGTTATACTATTTTTTTAATTTTTTAAAAGGGAAAAAAAGGTACTGAACAAAGGGCTTTCTAAATCAACAAAGACGCCCCAAACCTTTAATTACGTTTTCAATCCATTAAGATAAAATCGTAAATTTGCTAAAAGGGGCATTTTGCGTTGCCCTACCTTTCCAAAACCCATGCTGGTTTGCACAAAACCCTTTAGATGCACCCCCTTCTGAATAACCTTTGTTTAAAAATTTCAAAAATTTTTCCCCTAAAATTTGGAGGGTTGATAAGGCGATGAATTCCTATCATCTTTTACCTTTACCCTTATAAATGGCTTTCCCCTTTGACAATTTCACTGTTTGGGAAAAACACCTACAAGAAAAAAATGGGAAATTAGTACGCTAATAACCCACTATTGATGCGCATTTCTAAATACTAGCAGGGAAATCTCTTAAATTGTTGCGGACTTCAAATTTTTAAGGGCTTTAATTGCTAAAAATGACTTTTTCTTAGTTATTTTGGGGGCGGGAGTTTTTCTGCTTCTCTTCTATTTTTAAAACTTAAACTTACCAATTTCACTTGAAAAAACTACATCGTTCACAAAAAAAACTTTTTTGTAACAACGCCAATTCTGGATTAAGTGTAGGTACCCATTTCTGTCATGAGGGTTGCTACACCTTTTTTTTCTTTGTTACCTGTCAACTTATTTTTAAACTGACCATAAAATTTTGAAGAAATACATTATTAAAAGAAGACTTAAAATCTCAGCTTTAAAAAAAGAAACTGAAAAATTTCCTTTTTCTAACTTTCTTTTATTCCCCCCCAAAATTTTTTCGCCTTTAAAAAATTCTAAATTCTTTTTCGCAAAAAGGTCTCTCCTATCATGGATTTCCAATCTCTGCTTTAACCATGGGGCTGCCCTTTAAACATTATTTCAAGGGGGGTGCATGTCATTTTGAGGGTTTTACACTACTTTAACAAAACATTTTAATTTCATCTGCACTTACCGCCCCCCAATTTTTTCAAAGGGCCCAATTAAGATATCTTCTCTACTTTTCTTCCCAAAAAAATTCTTTAATTTCTAGTATTTACAAATTTAGGAAGAAATTTTTTCTTTTTAATCTAGAACACAAAAATTAATTCTGTCACTTAATCCTCACTTAAAAAAATGCCCGAATAAAATTTTTTTGTTTTGCATAAACATGTCATTTTAAAAAGCTGACCCATTATTAACCCTAGAAAGACTTATCAAATTTTACCAAACCATGTGACTAGAAGAATTTTTTAAAAATTTTTTGGTAAGCTTTTTCTCAAATCAATGTTGAAATCCCTTTAAAACAATTATTCTTACGATTTTTAAAATTTTTTACTAAACATCAAAACAAACTGAAATCTTCTAACTTTTGTGTGAGCTTTTAAATGCTGAAAATCATTGGCTTTACATTTGGAAGCCAAATTTTTAAATGTGCAACTCAAAATCTATCGGAAAATTTTAATTTACACTCGCTACACTTACATGAACTTCTCAGCAAATAAATAACTAACCCCCCCTACCCTTTTCCCATCAAATCTTAGCATTTTATAATTGCAAAAGAAATAAAAAAACCCTCTGGACAGACTCATCTAGTAGTTTCACAGCAACAAAAAATCAAAATTTTAGTGTCAAGAAAAACTCTCAACTGATCTATATACTTATCCCTTACGTAATTGAGATGTCCAAATTCCCTTTGGCAAACGCTAAACCTTGCCAAAACTTATATTTTGGGTTCTTTTTCGACTATGATTTAAAAAAATTTTTTATGTAAATTTCTGTCACTTTGAGGGGGAATAAAAAATTCAACAATACCATCCCGAAATCTTTTGTTCGGTTCTTCACTATAACATCTTTAACGCCCATTTAAAGGGACTTTCGCTATTATAACTGATTTACCTTATTACATTTCCCCTGGTCCCAAATATTGAAACAATGGGCCCCATTGGTCATATTTAAAAAACCCCATGGAAAAAATCTTCACATACCGAGCATCTAGGGGTTTTGTTTTTTTGTTCTTTTTCAAATTACATACGGTACAAAGTTTAACCACTGGGGTTTTGCCCTTATATAAAGAAATTTTAATTTTTTAAACGAAAGAAAATTTTTTCAAATTCCCTAGGCCAAATTTTGCTGTCGAAAAATAAAAAAATAATTTTGAAATTTGGTTTTTATAACAAGCGAGGTTCCAATTTATATTTTGAAGAAAATCAAAAAACAAATCCTTTTTTAAATTTCTTAATAAAAAAACTTTATAAAAAAAATTGGGTTCAAATGATACTTTAAAATAAGGAAATTTTTAAGGTCCCCAGACCGGCGGTCCTAGACTACAACGCGGTGCAGTATTTTTAATTAAACCCTGGGTCTGAGGATTAGGTCCTCAGACCCGGGTTCCTATGGTTACCCGCGGTGAGTATTGTTTAATAGAAACCCGGGGCTAGGGGGTTTTAAAGGGCCCCAGACCCGCGTGTCCTATGATCAACGCGGGTTCAGTAGTTAATAAAAAAACCCTGGGTCTGAGGAGGTTAATGTCAACGAACTCAAAAATTACTAAATAAATATGATTATTAAATGAGTATTTAAGCCCAAAACTTTTCGTCAAGGAAACCCCCTGTGAAAAACGTTAACACAAATCTAAAATGTTTTAAATTCCTATAAAGTATTAAATGAAAAATTAAAAGTATTTTCCACCACACACCTGAAATCTAAATAACCTTTTTGCGGCAAAATCCTACTAAAACCTTTGAAGCTTACAAATCCCCAATTAAAACAAGGAGTGATTTTTAGGGTACAGTTGTAGAAATACCACAGCCCCATGAAATACCACAACCCCCATGAGAAATACCACAGCCCCCATGAGAAATACCACAGCCCCCATGAAATACCACAGCCCCCACACTTGGTTTTTGTTTTTGTTTGACTGTTTGTCTTGATTCTGTTTTGTTAAACAAACTCGCTCAAGGTGTCCCACCCTTTTGCAAAAATGACAAGTTTCGTTAGCAAACTTGCATGATTGTCCTTGATGATCATAACCGCACCGATAGCACGTTCCCTTCTGTGGTAACTTGTTGTGATGGACATCCTTGCCCTTCTTGTATGAAAGGGTGTTGATCTCCTTGCTAACTCCATTGTTGGCTGGAGCTCTCATTGCCGTCATGTTGTTGTCTGCTGCCTCCGCTGCTACAGCCATTTGTAGGGCTTTTTCAAATGTTAGATCACTCATTTCCAATAGCCTACGTTGTAAGGCTTCGTTGCAAATGCCTACAAGTAACTGATCTCGTAGTCTAGTGTTCAAATCTGCTGTAAATTTTACAGTTTTTTTGTTAGTTTTCTGAGTTCTGACACATACTGCGCGATTGTTTCCCCTCTCTTCTGGGTTCTGCGATGGAAGTTAAATCTCATCACTATTTCGGAGGGTTTTGGGTGAAGATGGTTCCTTTATTGCCGTCGATAATAGTGCCAATGTCAATTCGTTAGGCCTTCTAGGCGCCACGACCGACCTGATTAGTGTATAGGCGCGTTGTCCTACAACACTCAGAAGCACTGCCAGCTTCCTGGACTCTTCTTCAATGTTGTTGGCAATGTAGAAGAATTCCACCCTCTCCATATATTCCTCCCAGTTGTCGATTTTTGGGTTGAATTCGTCGATTTTCCCGACGGATGCCATGCTTGGCGCGTTTTTGCCTAGCCTAGGCCTACTGTTTTCGTTGGCCTAGGGCCTTCAGATTTCCGAGATGGTACTTACTTTGCATTTCCCGTTCGTCGCCAGTGTTATGTATATGTTATGAGGGCGCCATATGAATCATCACTCGATATTTAGATATAAGATTAACAGTACTTTATTAGAAATAGATACAATTACAATTACAATCACTAGGATGCTAGGCTACATGACATCGCTCCTTGCAAGTCAAGACGGGGAAGACAGCAACTACTAACCCACCGCCCCTCAGATCCCACGACACAGAGCTCCACTACACTGCAGTGCTCTAGGCGGGTAGTTCAAATGTTCATACATCACACAATGTTATGTTTATGTATCCCAATCTTGTTTGCTTGTAATCCCTTGTAAATTAGGAAACTAGGTTAAGTTATTGGTCAACCTACATAATGTCTGAAAAAAGTAATTATGTTAGGCCCTGCCCCAGCCCCTTGGATACGTTAGCAAACATTTGTACTAACGAAGTGGAAGTAGGCCTAGGTGTAAGTGAAGTGAACCTGCAACAGAGTAACCACCAAAATAATTTGGGTAATCCCAGTGAGACGCCTGTTCAACCAGAACAATTCTACGGGTCGTGAAAGCCTACAACATATTATCAGACCCACAATTGTTTGTTGCCTCCCAACCACAAGCTATGACTACAGAAACCCTGTTCCGTTTGATGGTTGAAGAGAACCAAAGAAGAGACCGGATGATGATGGAGCTGATAAACCGCATAGGCCCATCGTCTGAACAGCCAACCGCCCGAGCTGCAGAGTCGTATCAGATCATGCCCGACCTATCTAAATCGGTAAAAGACTTTACAGGTGATGGTGATTGCACACTAGCATCTGAGTGGTTGAGGTCCATGGAGGCATCAGCCCAACTACATAGATGGCCAGAAACGTTCATGCTAGAATCGGCACGAATGTACATGACCGGCGCAGCCCGACATTGGTTTGCAACACATAGTACAGATATCGAAACATATGGCAAGAATTCAAGACCCTCTTCAAACAAACCTTCATCGGCACGTTGTCGCTTCCCGATTTGTGGAACAAAATGCAAGCCCGGGTGCAGTCTAAGAATGAAAGCACTCACAACTACTTCCATGAAAAGGCACGTTACTGCAAGGATTTGAATTTGTCATTCCGAGACACAAAACAACAGATACTACTGTGTTTGTGGTCACAACAGCTTTGTTCCGAACTCAAGTCAACCCGACATACCAACCTGGATGACCTGTTAAGAGAATATAGGACATGTGCTGATAGGCAGTATTTTGAAAGTAACGTTGACTTCCAGCAAATTGCTGTTTTCTCGACCGTTAATCAACCGATCGGCATGAAATCTTCAGCAATATAATTATTGTGAAGGTTTTTTATAGAGCCCTTAAGTGGCGGATTTTAAGAAAATGAATACATTTATCTAGCATGAATTTTTTTATATTGCATCATTTTTCAAAAAATGCTGTTTCACGCGCTGTTTCATGGAACTTTAAAAAATACCCCTAGATACTTATTTCAGAAACCTTTAATCTAGCGCCCTGAATTGATGAATTTGCTCTTCAACCCAGTCAACAGAATTGTTCTATCGCCAACCGTTTAGGAAAAAACAGCAATTTCCCAGGCATTGTTTAGCGTTTTTCCGTTCGACTGTAGTCCGCTAGGTGGCGTAGGCGCTGCGAAAACGTCTTGAGACGATGTCGTGTTCGAGAGAGTGATTTGTGGAATTTGAGGGGAGGTAAGTAGCAGTATCTTGTTACGCGTAGCAATACTGGCCATTGAATTTCCGACGTAAAATTATGATAGAACCGGGATTTGCGACAAGGACCTTGGAGCATTGCATTGGGTTGGATTGGAACTATTTATATAGGTCACCATTTATCATATTATTTTGTCCCAACCAAGTATTATCAAAATAAAAATATGCTTATTGTTCTTGTTCGTTGTAAGTAGTCTCTACTAATTTTAAATGTTCTATGCATTGTGTTTCGTGCTAGTGGTGATGCCATGTTGTTTATTTTACGAATCTTTGGCCGGATTAATCAATTTGTTCGGCGATGACAATGGTGAAATTGAAGTGCCCCCATTTAGTTTATGAAACTGACGGTCTTGCTGAGATGATTGTCAGAAATAAGATTCATTGATATTTATACTTACGACTACACAATATGTGTGGGGAGTCGGGCTAGCGCACTTCACCCGCCAAAAATATCTGCACAAACAAGAATTGGAACCCTGGACCTCATTTATCATATTCGTAATTATTTATAATTTATTATTGTTGTGATGAAGGTACAAGTAAATAATTTTAAAATATATGATTTATTTACATAGGTAGAGCTATGTGCTATCAATGATACGTTTCATCAGATGGATTCATCAATGTTGTCGGCGAATACACAAATAACACAATAGAAGAAAACAAGATCCCTTTTTAAGTTTTAAACCAGTCCCTGACAGCCTTTCGGATACGAATTGTCTCCAAGTATTATATTTATGCACTTACGCTAACGGAGACGAATAAGGTTTGTATATACGAATAAATTAATGTAGGGTCTGGTTCTGCTAGATATCGTAAGTGCGGCAACGATTATCATCATCATTATCGGTGATTATCGTTCGGTGAATGTGTGACTGTGTTGTCTTGGGGATGGGGATTGGGGAATGGGTAGAGGCCAAGCGAACTGTGCATCTGGCTATCATCCTACAGCTGTCAGATAACAGGTACGTGCTGTATCACGCGAAGCTTTGATTACTTCATGAAGCATGTGCGTTATTTTGACCATCTACGTCTATTGACGTCAAGGTGGGTCAAAGGAAGAGGGAAAAGACAAAGTTACGTTTCAATGCAAAAATGAGATGCCTTTTCTTTTCATTGAATTATAAACAAAGCGCGGCTTGAAGACTACAGGTCAGAAAAAATCCACGGACAAGAGAGAACGGCAAGTTGCTTGCCTATAATGCCTATAGTTTCTAGTAGTAGACAATCTTCTAAAAACTAGTATCGACCATCCCCCCCCACCCCCCAACCAGGAGTTGGGACGATTATTGCTCCGTTGAGTCCCGTGTCGTAGGACTACATTCGACTATGTTTACACTGTTAAAAATGAACCCGAACAATAAAATGTTATACAATCATACTCATAGCCGCCGTACTAGAGATTGTTATAGTGAAGAGAGTATAGGACGCGTTTTAGGCAAATTGCTTTACGCTCGGCAGACTGACACCCCAGGCGTCTGAAATTTTGAACATATATGACAGAAGTCTAAATATATGGATGGCTCTACAGTAACACATTTCTATTTTTTTTTTTAAAATAATTAATAAAACGTAAATTAGTAAAACGAATTTCAAATTCCAAATCCAAATGACTATTATATTCGTGATTTTTTTGTGGATGATTTAGAAAAAAATGTGAAATCTCTGACCTTAGGGCTGTGTATGTATGCTTGATTGACAACTTTGCAAAGTTGCATATGTCGGATGCTTCTTGGCCGAGCGAATGGCTATTTGCTAACTGCAAAATGTGCCCTATTCCCTCTGAAGGCGAGATTACTTATTGAAATTATACAAAACTAATATTAAATCATCCGCTCGCGCTGTATACCACAATCACGCTCCGCTGACAAAAGCGGCCACTTCAATTTGAAACTAAAAGAACATTTTAAATATTTAAACTTACACCTGCCAGGTCTTTGTCTGGAATAAATAACCTTGTCTCTTGAAAATCGCACTTCAATATACAATTAGTTCAATTTTTCCAAGGGCACTCATGGAACAATTGCAGTCATTCTTCACAGCGAAATAAAAATCAAGTCTGCAAAAGTTCTACGATAATATTTTAATCCCACACACTCACAGAGTTGAAACTATTAAATCAATCAATGACTACATCTAAGAGTGTGTACGATATTTACAAACTATTTACAAAATGATGTCAAAATGTGACGCGTGCTACCCACTGGTGGTGTCCACTGTCCAGCACCCTCAAGATAACGTATAGCGTGTTCTGAATGCGATCTATTTTGTTCGTCAAATTATTAGTTAGATTGAAATCATCATAACAATACCAATATTACTACTTTGTCCTATATTTGATCCGGAGTGGATACTGCCACAAACTATAAATCCTCATATCACAAAATATCTTCTGAAGAATTCAAGAATTTATTCTAGAGTTTCGATATGCGCGATTCACATAATTGGACTTCACAATAAAAGAACACATTGGAGACGATGGTGATTTTTGTTGCTTAACCTATCTTTGTAATGCACTAAGACTATTCGAGACGATGAGTGGAGAAAGATGAGGAGGGTGTGAAGGACGAATAAAAAACATGCGGAATTCGAACCCACGTCCTCGTAGAGCCATACGCAAATAGTGTCGGAGTTGAAGAGAAATTAGATAATCATTTCTCTTCAATCGGGTCGCGACCTAATGTTGAAGTTGTAAATTTACGAATAACATTTTGGTTACACATCGCATTGTTTTTGTTTGCTTTTTTAGTTAGTGCGTGTGAGCTGCGGATGGAAGTATCAGTTCTGCCAATCAAAAATTTCAAATTTGACATTCGAATCAATGTAAAATTACGTACGTACGATACTGTATTTTACAATTATCTTTTTACATCCTAATTTATTTAACTAACGTTGATATAAATAGCGTCCAATTAGATATTAACAATTGGCTGGATGGGGTGGGCCGGAGGGCACTGGGGTAGCTGGTCTAGCAGTGGTAGGGGAACTTATCGAATATTTAAATTTTGCAACTTTTAAAAGCCTAAAAAACGTCAAAAAATGTGAAATTGTCTATGCAATGTAAACCGGAGAGTCGTGAGGGTCGCGTTCGCCCGCCCCTGCCCCTCCCCATATCCGCCCCTGTCGTACAGCCAGTTATAAACTTTAATTTTTCCTTAAACATGGCTAAAACTGATTCAGTTTTGTAATATTGGTTCGGAGATAGTACAACTCTACAATATCATGTTACTTGTATTGTACACATAAATTACTTTTACGCGCTAGTGCGTGTCATGTCATCTTATGTAAGTGGATAGGGGTTGATTTTGATTTCTGGTTCAGTAAAATGCTTGGATAATATATTTTTCGTAGTGAACCATTGATAATGTATAACTTATTATTATATTATATCGCAATTATTCAAAATCAGTAAAATTGTCATAAATATTCTGGAAAAAATGTACTAAGATATAGTAATGAAACTACTGCTCTATCAACAAAGTTGAAAGCAGGAGGAGATGTCGGTATTTTATTCACCCCCTCCTCTATATTTTTGATATGACAATATTTCAACTCACTGTTTTTAATGGCACACTACCAACTGTGTGTGTGTGTGTGTACTTAACACTAATTACATCAAACAAATAGGTGAAATATTATTTTTATTAATTTTTGTGTAACATAGTAAAATGTAGTGTGGATACTGATGATATATCTATAAAATAAAACTTGAAGCACCCAGAGATTGATACAAAATCAACCTATCATCCACCCTTCAAAAAAGCTAGAATTTTATTTTTCCTCCTCTCACCATGATTGATGTCATGATGTCCAGAACACCGTTTTACAACATAAGTTTCAAGTGTCAACACACTGTATTTTATGGTATAGTTAGGTATAGATGACTATGAGTTGTATGCCTCGAAAACAACACTCGGCAAACTAGTTAGTTCAAGAAGATTGTGCCACAATAAGTGAATTAAATAAAAAAAACTTTTGTTTTGACAAAAGTATTTTATTTTGATTGGCGTACAACTAACTACATAGCATCCATCTAAACACAGCAGAAATATGTTCAGAATAAACCTCGTGTGAGTGTGACAGTGTTCCCAGCCCCGATCTAATGACTACCACGGACTGCCAAGCGACACGTCATTGCGAGTTCAGTGCGGTACATGTTCTGTGAAGTGTCGAGTTACTTCTATCAAAGATAATCCACATTGCTTATATCCCCCACCCCCAGTCTACCACAGCTCGCCGTCATTTCCCCTCCTCGCAGTCAGAAATCCCCTGTCCCCGCTTCTCTCCCGGATGCGAGATTTTTCGCGGTCTTATCTGAGAAGTTGGCGTCCCTTCATTGTCCTATTCCTTCTTAAGCGACTTGCGAGAGTATGAAAAAATCGATGCCAGTAGAAGTCAGCGTATTAGCGTTGGGCGTGTTCCAGGCTATATGGAGGAAAACCGAAAGAAATACCCGCAGTATCAGCCGCAGACTACCCAGAGTGTAGCTCTACCGTTTCAACCCAAGGCTACGGTAGCCGTGAAGACCGAAGCGAGTACTGGTCAGACTAGCAAAACTGTTACATCACCTGTTAGAACACGATTACCTTATCGAAATGCAGAAGGAGCAACTCTGTGCTTTAATTGTAGTACATATGGCCACGTCGCGCGAGACTGTCAAAAACCAGTGAGAGTGTTCCATTGCCTGAAATGCAAACAAGATGGTCACACCCAACGATAGTGCCCGACGTCCCCTGGACCGACCAACACATACCCGTCAAACAATAACCAGCCCGGTAACAACTCGATAAACCTAATACAAAGTGATGATGGTATCAATCCGATGAAGTATTTAAATTAATCAAAGTTAACAATACGCACGAAATGAATGCCTTGATTGATCCAGGAAGTTCTTGCTGTACTATAACAGTAACGGAAGCTACTCGTTGTGGACTTCCACTACTACCAGTGACCAATGAACTCTATGCTTTTGGAAGTAAAGATACACTCAAAAAATTGAAAAGTGAAACGGTGTTGAATTTATCACCGTTTTTACACCATTTGTGTGTAGACAAACGACTACACCGTTTTGTCGTAACATTTACACCGCACTGAAGGTGTTAATTTTGAGTATTGAGCTGGTGTAACTAATAACACAATTATGCGGTGTAGACTAGATTTCAATTAACACCGTATGGTGTAGATTTCAACACAGTATGGTGTTAATGTTTACACAGTGTATTGTCGTAATTTAAACACCGCGTGGTGTAAGAATTCGCTGGCGCCATCTAGTAGACAAACAAAGAACTCTCGAATTTAATTTATTATTAAATAAAATTTCAAAATTAATTACTTGTAAGCGGTATTATTAATGACATTTTATAGACAGTGTATGGGAGTACAAGTACAAGATTATTTACACAGCATATACAGGTACAAATTTTATCGCCAAGAGCCGGACTCGAACCCGAGATACCTTCCTCCACTTCCGGACGCCTTCACCACTCGGACACTGCACCTGTGAGTGGTAGGGCGCGTTAGCTGGCTTATGAGGGTCTAGACCATGTGCGTGTATTGTATAACACTGCAGAACTCAAATGCGCGTACTCATGGTGTTGATAATTTCTGCTGAACGGTTGATAATATCAATGCCAAATTTTGCATTTATGTTTACAAAGTACGTATCAATCGATATCCACACTTGGTTGCAAAAAATTTTGCCATAAAATCCATTGCGAGACATAAGTCCAAAACGTGAAAAAATGGGAAATCCAAAACATGGATTTTATTTCGGGAAATTCCCATCAAACCGTTTATCTTTCGATTAACCAAATTAATTTGCGCATTAACATTGATTTAAACGTTGATATCCATTATGCAAATATAAGTTAAAAAATCTGTACACTTGGAATATATTCCGATAATTGAAAAAATTTGAGTGAATTAAGGATATTTCACAATTTTTTATATTGAAAATCAATTAATTAAATTAGGATTACGCTTACTGGATCGAATAGATTATGTCTTTCTTAACGTTAGTGTGAAATATAATACCGATCTTTTAACCGTTTATTCGGAAAAACAAAAAGGTTGGCGCTTAAATTCGTCTCCGCGCCAGCCTCTTAATTGATAACATGTTTGGTTCTTTGTTAATTTGTTTCTTTCATTGATATAGTTAATGATTTTAATAACGAAGAATTAGTATGTGAACTAAGATTCTTTCATTATTGGTTTCATTGTAAGCTTCAACAAATACACTTATATGAAACATTATACTCAGATACTGGGTTTATGATAATGACAACGGTAATGTAGAGAATTACCTTGATTGTATTGGTTCTTAAATTTAAAATAAGTGAAGGCATGCCACTCAGCAGATAAAATGTTACGTAACATTGGGGATGTATGTCTACATGAACATTGAACAAGTGAAAAAAATTAGGACTATTGAATTGTACAAATAAAAGAAGCACTATCCAGAAGTAACTTGGTATAGTAGTCTCGACTTCATAAACTTGAGGTGAAACTTTTAAAAAATGTGTACATAAATAGGAGAGAATGCGTGAGGATTTGTGAAGAAAGAATTTTAATTATGATTTAATAGTACCTAAGATAGGGCCTGCACATATGCAATGGAAGTGTCGCGATAGATTTGTATCTGTAGATACCTTGTGTGAATGTTCCTAATTCCTGCGCATATTAATACTGTTAAAATATCATTGCTTATTAAAGAAAATAAAAAAAAAATAAAAAAATAATAATAATAATAATAATAATAATAATGATGATAAAAAAATACTTTTGCTTAATTTTGAAATAACTGATTAAAGTTTAATTAAAAATAACTGCTTAGATCGCGAACGCCCGCTGTTCCTGTTGAAACTTGTTCAGAGTTGGCGGTGGTGACGCGATAATTTTTATTTAGGTCAAACCGGTGTAAATTCATCTAACTACAATTATTTTGAGTCCGCTAGCGGTGTAATCTTTGAGTAGATAACACCGAATGTCGTAAAAGCTCACGGTGTAAACTCACGGTGTTGTTTTCTGTATTTTTACACCGCGTTTTATTTACACCGCCATTGATTTTGAGTCCTTTTGACTGCGGTGTTAAAACAACACCGTCACGTGTAAAAAATCTACACCGCAGAATTTACACCAAAACAATTTTTTGAGTGTACTCCGGTTCTGAAATTGATTGGAAAAATTACGGCCGATCTTTCCATCGATGGCATAGAAGCTCAAAACATTTCGCTCTTGGTTGTGCCTGACAATGCACAGACACTACCCCTTGTTGTCGGTAGAACATATATAGATCAGGATCACATTGCATATCTGAAAATCGACAACCGTCTTGTATTTGGATACCGAGATCAAGAACCGTTCAAGGACCTCGAAATAGCACCCCTTGAGACCAAAATAAAACTCACAGTTGCAGAAGATACCAGATTGAACAGTAATGCTATAAACTTTGTCTCCGTCAAAAATTCAACGGGAAAAAGCGAAACCTGTCTCCTACAAGTTGACGATCAGTTTGAAGGATTGTGTAGTTTTGAAAATGGTTACACAAAAATACCCATGACAACAAATAGTGAAGACCCTGTGTACCTCAAGTGTTGACGATAGTTACGTCTTACACGCAACATTGACAACAAATGTTGAACGTAAACCGATTAAACTTGGTGACATACAGTTTGATGTGGATGTGGATATGGCAGACAAGTTACGAGTACTCGAGCTTCTGAATGAGTATCGCGACTGTTTTGCCTTCACCATGGAGGAAAATAATAGGATGCACCAACTTGACGGAAATGCACATTAATGAAGTAGAAGGGAGAACACCAGTACACTTTCGACCCTACCGAACTAATGCAGAAGATCGGGAAGAAATCAAAAACATTGTTCATGAATGGAAGCGATGTGGAGTGATTACAGACACTCACTCGCCTTATGCGAGCCCTGTTTTATTGGTACGGAAGAAAAGTGGTGAACAACGCTTAGTTGTGGACTACAGAAAGCTAAATTCCCAAACAGTAAAAGAAAATTACCCGCTACCCCGCATCGATGAACAGTTAGAGAACCTCTCAGGAATGGGACTGTTCACAGTTTTAGATCTAGCGCGTGGATATTTACAAATACCGCTGAGTGCAGAAGCCCAGAAGAAAACTGCATTCATAACGCCTGATGAGACAGGAGAATTCACAAGAATGATTTTTGGACTTGCAAATGCCCCTGCAGAATTCCAACGGGTCATGAATAAAGCTCTGGGATCACTAAGAAACGTGATAGTTAGGTGCTACCTGGATGACTTACTTGTGCCTGCTCTTGACTGGTCAGAAATGTTGGTGAGATTGAGACTAGTGTTAGATGCTCTACGAAAAGCGAAGCTCACTCTCCGACTTAGTAAGTGCAAGTTTGGATCAAAAGTAATAGAGTACCTAGGATTTGAAGTGACGGTTAACGGAATCAGACCGGGCCCCAAGAAGATTGAGGCTATTAGTGAATTTCCGGTACCAACCAACATACACCAGCTACGAAGGTTCCTGGGCCTTACCAGCTTTTTCCGGAGATTTGTCAAGAGATACGCTTCCATAGCAGGACCGTTGACAGAACTTACCCGTAAAAGTATACCATACGTGTGGTCAAAGGAGCAAGGAGATGCGTTTGCCACGTTGAAATCGCATCTTACATCAGATCCCGTTCTTGCTTTGTATAACCCGAAGGCGATCAGAACCGAATTACATACTGACGCCAGCGCCGAGGGACTTGCTGGGATTTTGCTACAAGAAGGGAATGATGGACATCTACACCTAGTGTATTGCGTAAGCAAACGAACTACTGCGACAGAAGCGACATACCATTCCTCAAGGCTCGAACTCATGGCTGTGGTATGGTCGATCGATCGTCTCCGACAGTTCCTGTTAGGTATACGTTTCAGCGTCGTGACTGACTGCCAGGCCCTTGTGTATCTACAAGCGATGAAGACGAAACCCCCCCAGATTGCGCGCTGGAGTTATCTGCTCCAGGAATATGACATTGCCGACATCCGTCATCGACCAGGAAGCAAGATGGCTCATGCTGACGCCTTGAGTCGTGCTCCTGTGGAAGAGAGTTCCGACACCCTGGAACATATTGTAAATGACCGTCTTGAAATGTTTGTCACCTTGTCCCTGCCCGATCAAGTACTTTTGATGCAGCACGGTGATGAGGATCTGCAGAAAAAGATAAACATACAAAGAAAAAATAAAGAAGACCGAACAAAAGAAGAACGGATTTCAACTGAAACCTTGGAACTCAAGAATCACCTCTTGGAAATACATTAGCAGGACAAGATGGTACAAAGTTGTTATATGTTGTACCCAAGACTATGCGAAAAAGTATTGTGGTAAAAGCACATGACTTGTCAGGTCATTTCGGAGTGGACCGGACGGTAGCTAAAATCATGGAAAATTACTGGTTCCCTGGTCTTAGACGCTACGTTAGGTTCCACATTAATCACTGTTACGAGTGTCTGACTAGCAAAATACCATCTGGTAAACGACCTGGATTCTTGAATCCAATCACACCTGGTAAACGCCCCTTTGAAATACTTAATATCGATCATTTGGGCCCATTTGTGAGGAGCTCAAAGGGCAATATGTATATATTACTTGTCATCGATAATTTCACCAAGTATGTTCAACTGTACGCTGTACGAGACACGTCCACCAAGTATGTACTACGATGTCTAGAAAGTTTGATAAATGAAAGAGGACTACTCCTGAGAATAATTAGTGACAGAGGAAGCTGCTTCACTGCTCGTGCATTTGAAGAGTTTTGCACTAGTCAGGGAATAGCACATACCCTAAATGCTACAAAGTGCCCAAGAGCAAACGGACAGATTGAGCGCGTCAATCGAACGGTCATGCCAGTAATTGTGTCCTCAATAAATGACACAGCGCACCGTGATTGGGATGTCCGCCTCAAACTCGTCGAAAGAGATCTTAACAATTCATATAACAAGGCAACGAATAGGACTCCGTGTGAGATGTTATATGGATATCAGCCCAGGTTTCACGATGGTCTTCAGCGAATGGTTACCGATCAAGCGGAAAACACCATCTGGCGACCGCCGACTGAAATTCAAGAAGCTGCAAGGGAGACCATTCTTGCAAATCAGAAAAAGATGAAACAACGGTACAATGATAAGTGCTACGCTGCCACTGAGTACGATATCGGTGAACTGGTAATGATGAGGAGAGGACCAGTACAAACAGGAGAGCCGACTAAAACTCAGGATAAATACAGAGGCCCACTAGTTATTACGGCCAAGCTACCATCTAACGTCTATCGTGTTTCCCAGTTACAACCAGAGGCTGGCCGATGCTATGCAACTACGGCTAATGTCGATCAACTGAAGACATAAGGCACCAGAGATGGACAAAATGTAGATGATGGTGATCCGGTACCCTCGTCCGGAGATGAGTCAGAATCAGACGTCGCGAATACACGACCCCGGAGAGCGGCTGTTCGCCCAAAACGCCTGAATGACTTTGTCATGTAGATTTAGTTTTGTAATATTACATTAGTTTAAGAAATAAGATATACCAGTAGCAATAGTTAGTCAATTAATGTCCTCATATTAATTAATATTCACTAAAATATATCCTGTCAGTTTGATATCATCTAATTGAGGGCAATTATATTATCAGGATGGTCAAATGTAAGCATTTCCTTAGTTATTAGTGTGTGTAGTGTATAAACGTATGTTTGAACTCCCCGCCAAATGAGGAGGGAGAGAGAGAGGGAGAAGTAGAGAAGGAAAAGAGAAGATGGCTGCCTGAGAGCTTTCCTGATAGCTCGCGCTTGTGCCTTCTAGCAAGTATTTCTCCAGTATTGTATTACATATCTTCTGTTTATTATTAAAATACAATAATCATCTCCAGTCTCTTGATTCATGTAAGTAAGTACACCCGATATATCCCGTAACCTGAAATACCAGAGCTAACAAGAAAATGTAAAATTATCTATATAGTAAAGGTACAACACTGGCCATATCAACCTACTTAACTAACTTACGAATGGAATCCGGATGGAACGCGCCCGGAAATATGTTAAGAATCAACTACCTATTTGAAACTTATTTGGGAACTATTCCTGTTTCCAGTGTTGTCATCCGATCGATATGCAATTTTGCACAATTATTGTCTAGAAAGGATATGGTCACTCTTATAGTTAAAGATTACTATAAACACTAGGAAGCTTCGCAAACGATTTTTCAAGGCGCGTTGTTGGATGAGCGTAATATTGGTGCATTGAGCTGCCATTTGTGTTATGTGGATTTTCTTTTGTTCTGTGAAAAAATCATTACTAAGTCGAAGAGTTTTTTAAATTAAATTAAATTAAATTAAAAATCAACTTAAATTTTAATTTTTCTTAGTTAATCGTAATTTTAAAAAAGAAAAAAACGTAAAATTGGGATTTTTATAAGAAATAATTGTTCGATTGTGCTTAATTTTAACACGAAATTAATTTATAAAATTAAGGTTCTGTGAAAAAATCATTACAATAGGATTAAGCATGTAGGTGGTTTTTAAAAATAGAAAAAAATCGAAAAATTGCGATTTTCATGAGAAATAGTTTTCCGATTGCGCTCAAAACGTGACAGTTCTAAGTTCAGAGATTTCGAATGCCTCCGGAAAATGTCATCGCAATTGAAGTATCGGTTTAGCCAAAATCGTGTTAACAAACACACAAAAATACAAACAGAAAACAAAGAAGAAAAAACATTCCATATTTTTTTCTCCGGTGTAGTGAAATGGAATCTTTGCTTCGCTCACTACGCTCATCCAATTATTAAGCATTACGCACAAATAAAATCCGAAATTTATTAATTTTGATGATTTTACAAAAATCTAAAATCCTAAAAATACATTTCATTTATTTAGTTTTTTGTGATTGTTTTAAAAAAACTGTGCCACTATAGAAGACTGAATATAGTACATGCCCATAAGGTATGCAAAGTCTGATAGCAGTCAGATAAAAACTGGCTTCAGGAAGAGTTCCCGAAGCACTTTTATTTGTCGTCCTGACTCCTGTCACGAACGCGCCAATTTCTGCCTATATTTAATTATTATGAGTAAGTAAGTTCTTTATTAAGCCATAGATAAATACATACAAGTTAAGATTTAATTAGGCCATTACAAGACAGTCTATTTTTTAAAGAGAAAACGTATATTAAATCTTACAATCTAATAAAAACCATAAAACTAGGTCTAGTTTACAAAAATGTGTCTATACTATAGACCGGGACCCACCATTTGTGACCCCCCTCCCTACGGAGAAATGGTGACCCATATATTATGATAGGTTGATTATTTTGGAGTAGAAATCCACTTGTTGGCCAGTTGGCCAGTGGTGGGTGCGGGGAACAGGGGTGCCCAAAAGGGTCAATTGTGCTGAATTTTGAACAAGTTTTTATTTTTTTAAGGCCAAACCGTTGAACAAAATCTATTTGTGGTATTTGATTCGTGTAAGGAATGACAAATACAATTATATCCATTTTTTTCTTGTGTGTACCGGAAATAACTTTTTGAGTTTTCCAAAATCAAAGTCAAAATGGCCCCAAATTGTTCGTTTTGGTTTAAACTGATATATTCTGAAAGGGTTATTATTTTGGAGTCGAAATATATTTTTTTGCCAGTTGGCCAGTGGTGGATGCGGTGCACAGGAGTGCCCAAAGGGTCAATTTTAAGGGTTTTTTTTAACAGTTTTTATTTTTTCTTGGCCAAAGCGTTGAACGAAATAAGAAATGAAAAATAAAATGTTATTTTTATTTTTATTTTCTTGTATGTCCCGGAAATACCATTTTGGCCCCAAATTGCCCGTTTAGATTAAAACATTTTGAAAGGGTTGTTATTTTGGAGTCGAAATATATTTTTTGTCCAGTTGGCCAGTGGTGGATGCGGAGTACAGGAGTGCCCAAAGGGTCAATTTTAAGAGGGTGTTTTTAACAGTTTTTATTTTTTCTTGGCCAAAGCGTTGAACGAAATAAGAAATGAAAAATAAAATGTAATTTATATTTTTATTTTCTTGTATGTCCCGGAAATACCATTTTGCCCCCAAATTGACCGTTTAGATTAAAACTGATATATTTTGAAAGGGTTGTTATTTTGGAGTAGAAATCCACTTGTTGGCCAGTTGGCCAGTGGTGGATGCGGGGTACAGGAGTGCCCAAAAGGTCAATTTTAAGGGGGTGTTTTCAACAGTTTAAATTTTTTCAGGGCCAAAGCGTTGAACGAAATCTATTTCAGACTTAATATTCGTGTAAGTAATGAAAAATAGAATGTCATTCACATTTTCATTTTATTGTATGTCCCGAAATACCATATTTTTTACTAAAAAAAAGTCAAAATGGACCAAAATCGTCTGTGTAGATTAAAACTTATATATTTTGTTAGGGTTGTTATTTTGGAGTAGAAATCCACTTGTGATGTAAGTGATGTAAGTGATGTAAGCTACCTATGCTTGGGTGCCATGATTAAGAAATATATTTATATTTTATACATTTGAGAATAAGCCTACTTTGTGTAATAGTTACATACCAGCACGTATCCCACTCTGTTTTAATCATAATGAATATATTTTCGTTTGCGTTTTTGCATATCAACTATCGACAGGTTTTAAAATATGTCACATACAGACAGTGAAAGTATACATGGAAACCAAAAATCCCCATCGGATTTGTTTCAAATCACAAGACTTTATAAAGAATAATGTGTAAATTTTTATAAAACAGAGAACTGATGACAAAATTATAAGCATTTTTAAATATGTTAATGGTGTATGCCATCATGGCAGTTTTTCTCTCCACCGTGCTCGTAATAATTTCGAATTAGGATATGCCTAGCTTATGTTTAAGAGGTCATCTCAAGTGCTTCTTCAACGTCCAATAGGGCTTATTTTTGGCATGGCGCTGGAAATGCGGTCGGATGTCAGGGTATGTAGTAGATAGGTTTAATTATCTGATATCTTTGGAAGGCCTACAGATGGAGAAGACTAGGTCAGCTGGTTCTCGCTTCGCTGAAGATAGGCCGCTGGATCCGCCAGTAGTATACCAAGCAGACCTTGGTAGAACGTAACTCGTCGACAGTCTTACAACTTGGAACCCAATCCTCGAAGATGCTGCTCGGTCCAAGCGTTGAACTTGTTGACAAGTTCTTTGTCCATCCTCCCCTTCCAGTCCCCTACTGAGCCCTTGCGCATAAAGTGTCCATCCCCGCTGGTAAGTCCGAGCAGCCTGGTCCTCGCCACCAGTCCATCAAAGTTGACAGATTTGTTGTCCCTCATGCTCTCGAAGCTCAGGTGGCGAGACAAGGTGGCCACCTGATCCTCTGTCAGGGATTTGTCCAGGAACGTAGCAGTCTGGCGAATAATGGCCGGCAAGTCCTGGCAAGAACAATAACAAAATAGAAAACCATCATTTAGCCATGGTAATAAATAAAACATGTATTCCAAATGCGAATAACGCGAATGGCATGAAAACTTGAAAGTTGCGGCGGATTTACAAGTGTCGAATAACTAGGGAAACGCCAAAGTCGTTGTTTTGAAAACCCATTTGGGGCATAGTAAATAAATAAACAAACAAATAAAACACAACCCATTAAAAATAATATATCAATGAAATCTCCAGAAGGGCGCATTGTAGATGATCAACAAATAATTGCTAACGATTTCAACTTATATTTTACTGAAATTGCTTCTAATTTGAATAAGAATATTAAAAGTAACGAGACAGTAGTTATGAAACTTTTAAGTAAGGTACCAATTAACAAGGCTAATTCATTTTACTTCTTTCCTGTGAACTCGGGTGATATTATTGAAGTTGTCAATTCATTTAAGAAAAAACACTTGAGTGGTGTAGATGGTATACCGGTTTCGCTACTGAAACAGTGTATTAGATTCATAGCTGAACCACTCAGTTATATCGTTAATGAATGTTTATCACAAGGTGTATTCCCGGACAAACTAAAAATAGCAAAAGTCATTCCCATTTTTAAGAAGGGGGATAGAAAGGCATTGGATAACTATCGCCCAATATCTATTTTACCAGCTTTCTCAAAAATTCTCGAAAGAGTTTTGTATTGTAATATGTACTCGTACCTTGATAAGTACAACATAATATCTGATCACCAAAATGGCTTTCGTAAAAATCGTTCCACGAAACACAGCTTCAATCACTTTCTACAAATGATTACTGAAGCATTTGAACAAAAACTTAATCCACTAGGAATATTTTGAGATCTCTCTAAAGCTTTTGACTGTGTAGACCACACAATTTTGTTGAATAAATTGGAATATTATGGATTCCGTGGTACAGCATTTAAACTAATAGAATCATACTTTAATAACCGCTTACAAATTACCGAAACTACCAGCAGTGTTGGAATAAATGAACAAGTATATTTTTCTAACCTTAGCAGAATTGTATGTGGAGTGCCTCAAGGATCCATTCTTGGCCCTCTATTCTTTATTATTTACACCAACGATTTTTCTTTTGTCATTAATGATTCGGAGCTATTTGTTGATGACGGCAGCTTGCTTGTCAAAGGCTCATCAAACAGTGTACTTAAAACTAATGCAGAAAATAAAATAGCAAAGGCAAGTGATTGGTATCAACACAATAAATTGGTATTTAATTCTAATAAAACCAACTTTATTCAGTTTCATTCGTCTCAAAAACGAAATCATGTAGATAAATTAAATAATATAACTAATGTAGTGGATGGCTTAATTATTTTGCCTGTATCTCACATAAAGTCTCTAGGCATAGTTCTAGATGAAAATCTTGGTTGGTCACAACATTGTTTGGAATGATGTAGAAAACTCAGTTCAGCTTGCTTCGCAATTAGATTCGTAAAGGAAATAGCAGGTTTAAATGTTGCTAAGTTAGTTAATCATTCCAACTTTGAATCCCACATACGTTATGGCATTGAATTTTGGGGTCATTCAGTAAATGTAATAACGTTATTTAAACTGCAGAAAAGGGCAATGAGAAACATGTGCGGCCTTAAGTCATCTAGTTACATGAAGGCACACTGCAAGCCGCTGTTCATTAAACATAAAATATTAACTCTTTATTCCCTATATATTTTGGAGGCAACCTCTCTTGTAAAAAGTCTGGAACATTCAAATAAACCTGTCTTAAACCATGATGTACACCACCATAAAAATCGTCGAAATGGTGACATTCATTGTACCCAATATAGCACGAAGCTGACACAAAACAATTCTATGTATATTAATTATAAACTATTTAATAAATTGCCGAAACAGATAACCAATACTAAGAACTTTATCACATTTCGAAATAAACTAACAAAATTATTAACTAACAAAGCTTATTACTCCATGGAGGATTTTTTTCAAGACCAGGATTTTAAATGAATGAAAAAGTGGGTGGTTAGGGGACTGGGTCTACCCAGTCTTGACTTTCAAAACTTATGTTTAATTTTTAAATTTTAAATTTTGTTTTGTTTTTTGTTTTCACTTACAGACCTTGTAACCATTTATGTGTGTAGGTAGTATGTATTGTTTTGTTTATGCATGTGCATAATATTGTGTTGAATTTGTATGTATTATGTTGTTGTGCTATGCAAATTGTTTTATTGTCATTTGTATTCATCAGGCTACACAATCTTTTTGATTGTCTTTGTTATACTTACATGTATAACTGTGTCATGAAAATAAATCTTATCTTATCTAAACGAGTGAGTGAGCCATGTGTTGAGTACCCGGTAACATTACTTTTCTTCCCCCTACCTTAGGCCTCCCTAGCCCATCATAAGCAAGAGTGGCGCATTATGGCCTTACAGTTGACGCGCCCTTATAACAACTAAACTTAAAAACCCTTTTATTTATACGAATTATCAATCTTAAATGCAAATGTTCCCGGGTAGATTTAAGATAAGATAGATAAGATTTATTTACAGGACACAGTAATACCGTTGAGTGACTAATATATAGCTAGAGTCGTAACGGCCTATGCTGAGTGTCTACGGAAAAATTTGCCTCCGCTCATGTAGTACATTGCCAACATGCTAGGGAGCGTGCCCGACAGCTCGAGCGAAGCTACAGCTACCTAGCAGCAATCGGAGTAACTTCGTAGGACCCTAGTGGAGAACCGGATGTCAATTTAAATTAGAACGCGCGGAAATATTTTAACATAAGATACATTGATACAAGCATTTCGTTTGTAGGTTTCGCGATTAATATTATTATACATGCAAATAAACTTGTTTTCGAGTGTAAAATACAAATGAATATGTCATATATTGTTTGTTTAATATATTTTAACATAAAATATTATGTATTTATATTTGAAACTTCTAAAAGTTAAAATCTCTAAACTGTCATGGTAATAAAGTTATTTTGCAGCTGCATGGTATTGTTCTAAGAAGGCCATGCTTATAAGGAAGTGTATTAAAAGGAAATATACTGGGAAGCTTCGCAAACGCTTTTTCAGGCGCGTTGTTGGATGAGCGTAATTTTTTTTAACGAAAAAAGCGTAAAATTGCGATTTTCATGAGAAATTATTTTTGATTGCGCTAAAATTTCACACCAATATATAAATTTATAAAATAAAGGTTCTGTATAAAAATCGTTACAATCGGATAAAGCATGTAGGTGTTATAAGTCAAAGAAATGTAAAATAAAAAAATAAAAAAACGTGAAATTGCGATTTTCATAAAAAAAATATTTTTTGAATG
The DNA here is from genome assembly GCA_024449915.1 of Sweltsa coloradensis. Taxonomy (NCBI): domain Eukaryota; kingdom Metazoa; phylum Arthropoda; class Insecta; order Plecoptera; family Chloroperlidae; genus Sweltsa; species Sweltsa coloradensis. The sequence goes on along the minus strand of JAMZAV010002823.1, from coordinate 75,233 downwards.
CGCTCAAATTTCACACGAATATATTAATTCATGAAATTAAGGTTCTGTGAAAAAATCATTACAATTGGATAAAGAAAAACAACAAAAAAACACGTAAAATTGCGATTTTCATGAGAAATAATTTTTTATTGCGCGTTCAAAACTGAACGTGCAATGAAACAACTACTTATTTCCTTGATTACTGCACTAATTAGAAACTTGAATCAGTGAGTATCACCCAAATATGAACAACACTGGTCAAATTACTAATAATTATAGAACTGTCAACGTCACTCGCACCGGGTACCGGCAACGTTAACTATTATTGGTTCACTTTACGGTTTGGAACAAGTTTTGTTTTCTGACTCATCAACCCGTGAACCAAACGATTAAATTAATATATCATGCTGTCGCCGACAAACTCAATCTCTTCAAACTCCACTCATAACTCAGACTTAATTCCTGTTATCGGTTAAAATAACAATGTACAATGTTTTTATCTATATTTCGTAAATCTTTGGAAATTTTACTAAAACTAAAAGCATATTGTATTTCAATTTAATGATCGCCTGCCACCCTGGCGCGAGTATTAGCTTTGTGATTTACAATTTCTTTACCCCGTCTGGGCCCGGTGTAGAATTGACCCAGAGCAAGGCTCTGTTAATCGTACAAGTCGATTCAAGAAAAAAAGTCCACCTCGCAAACATCAGCTAGTAAGAGCTCGAAAAAAATCACAAAATCTATTTATTTTTTTAACTTTTTAAAAATATTTTTTTGAAGTTATGTTCATAAAATCAAATTGACAGGTTGTTTACAAAGGCTATGCAAATTGCGCGATCAGATCATAATAAAATATTATCAACATTTAAAATAATTGTCTTTTTCACGAGCTTGGTAAATTTCCACAAATTACCCGCTTGGTGGCGCATTTACGGCTTTAAAGCATTCCAGAGTAAATACCTCAGCATTCCGCGTCAAAACCTGGTTTGCACGAGCTCATCCATCAGTCTTCAAATTGTGGGAGGAGGGGATTCTTCGGCGAGCATTCAACCATCGTCATCACAATTCTAGGAATCATATTATTATCATGTTGTTTTGTCTTCACCAGCAGGTTCGGAAAGGCCTCACATTTGCACACACTGTTGTGCCACTTTTCACATAATCATTCATGCAAAGTTCATATTATTTATCTATACTTAATTACAACATAAAAGTACCCTACAACTGTATGTTTACTGAAATGTTCCACTGTTTTTATTACGTTTTATGTTTTTATAATATGATTTTAAATTTATTTTCTTTGTACCTCAATGTAAATGGCAGCAATGCTGTACTTGAGTGAAGGAATAAATAAATAAAGAAGATAAAGAAGTATTTTATAAGGTAGGATATAAAGGAGGTAACGATATAGTAAATTAATTAAACGAGGGAGCGGAGCGACTGAGTGTCTCCATTCAACTCAAACGGCTCTCATTGTGATTCTGTCTGTCTGTCTGTCTGTACGTCGAAAATCAGCCGAACCGCTGAACAGATTAAGCTGAAATTTTAAACAGACATCCGGTACGAGTATACTGAGAACTGTTAACAAAATCAGCTTGATCCATTGCGATTTAAGATTACAATAAATAAAAATGTGATTTTTTAAATTATCGATAGCATTTGTTTAGTAGCAGCTAGCGGAACGTAATTTGCGTGGCTTACATGGCACAGTGGTAAGCATTAAGCCTACCGCACGGAGGGTTGGGGTTCGATTCCCGTTAGTTCAAAGTTTTTTTATATTTTTACATCCACATATTATATTTGAGGGGTGTTAAATGGGAAATAAAAATTAGGTGATTTTGTTTCATCTTGGAAATTTGTTAATGTTTTACGCTAATACGTTTTGAACACGATTCGCATTTTAAATGTTCAATTTAAATAACTAGGGAAACGCCAAATTCGTTGTTGAACGAGTGAGTGAGCCATGTGTTGAGTACTCGGTATCAATCCCCATGCTGGGCTCGATCCAGCCTTAGGTATAGGGGAGGAAAGGGGATGTTCCCGGGTACTCAACACTTGGCTCACTCACTCGTTTGACAACGACTTTGGCGTTTCCCTAGTTAAACGAGGGAGCGGAGCGACCGAGTGTCTCCATTCAACTCAAACGGCTCTCATTGTGATTCTGTCTGTCTGTCTGTCTGTACGTCGAAAATCAGCCGAACCGCTGAACAGATTAAGCTGAAATTTTAAACAGACATCCGGTACGAGTATACTGAGAACTGTTAACAAAATCAGCTTGATCCATTGCGATTTAAGCCTACAATAAATAAAAATGTGATTTTTTAAATTATCGATAGCATTTGTTTAGTAGCAACTAGCGGAACGTATTTTGCGTGGCTTACATGGCACAGTGGTAAGCATTAAGCTTACCGCACGGAGGGTTGGGGTTCGATTCCAGTTAGTTCGAACTTTTTTTTATATTTTTACATCCACATATTATTTTTGAGGGGTGTTAAATGGGAAATAAAAATTAGGTGATTTTGTTTCATCTTGGAAATTTGTTAATGTTTTACGCTAATACGTTTTGAACACGATTCGCATTTTAAATGTTCAATTTAAATAACTAGGGAAACGCCAAATTCGTTGTTAAACGAGTGAGTGAGCCATGTGTTGAGTACTCGGTATCAATCCCCATGCTGGGCTCGATCCAGCCTTAGGTATAGGGGAAGAAAGGGGATGTTCCCGGGTACTCAACACTTGGCTCACTCACTCGTTTGACAACGACTTTGGTGTTTCCCTAGTAATTAAACGAGGGAGCGGAGCGACCGAGTGTCTCCATTCAACTCGAACGGTTCTCATTCTGTGATTTTGTATGTCTATCTGTCTGCCTGTCTGTCTGTCTGTACGTCGAAAATCAGCCGAACCGCTGAACAGATTGGGCTGAAATTTTAAACAGACATCCGGTACGAAATTATTGAGAACTGCTAACAAAATCAACTAGATCCATTGCGATTTAATCCTACAATAAATAAAAATGTGATATTTAAAATATCGATAGCATTTGTTTAGTAGCAGTTATCGGGACCACATCTACGTGGCTTGCATGGCCTATTGGTAAGCATTTAGCCTACCACACGGAGGGTTGAGGTTCGAAACCCGTTAGCTCGAACTTTTTTTATATTTTTACACTCAGATATTATTTTTGAGGGGTGTTAAATGGGAAATAATACTTAGGTGATTTTGTTTTATCTTGGAAATTTGTTAATGTTTCACGCTAATACGTTTTGAACACGATTCGCATTTCCAATGTTCAATTTAAATAACTAGGGAAACGCCAAAGTCGTTGTTAAACGAATGAGTGAGCCATGTGTTGAGTACCCGGTATCATTCCTCATACTGGGCTAGATCCAGCCTTGGGTAATGGGTATATGGGAGGAAAGGGGATGTTCCCGGGTACTCAACACTTGGCTCACTCACTCACTCGTTTAACAACGACTTTGGCGTTTCCCGAGTAATAGAATAAATAAGCCCCAGAAAGATTAATTAAACGAGGAAGCGGAGCGACTGAGTGTCTCCATTCAACTCAGACGGCTCTCATTCTGTGATTCTGTCTGTCTGTACGTCGAAAATCAGCCGAACCGCTGAACAGATTGCGCTGAAATTTTAAACAGACATCCGGCACGAGTTTACTGAGAACTGTTAACAAAATCAGCTAGATCCATTGCGATTTAATCCCCGATTTTTTTTAAAATATCGATACCACTGTTGAGTAGCAGCTAGCGGGACGAACTCTACGTGTCTGCCATGGCATAGTGGTAAGCATAGAGCCTACCGCACGGAGGGTGGGGTTCGATACCCGTTAGTTTTGAACTTTTTTATATTTTTACACCTACATATTATTTTTGAGGGATGTGAAATGGGAAATAAAAATTAGGTGATTTTGTTTTATCTTGGAAATTTGTTAATGTTTCACTCTAATACGTTTTGAACACGATTCGCATTTTGAATGTTCAATTTAAACTAGGAAAACGCTAAAGTCGATGTTAAACGAGTGAGTGAGCCAAGTTTTGAGTACCTGGGAACATCGCCTTTTCTCCCATATACCTAAGGCACGATCTAGCCCAGTATGGGGAATGATACCGGGTACTATACACATGGCTCACTCACTCGTTTAACAACGACTTTGGCGTTTCCCTAGTTAAACGAGGGAGCAGAGCGACCGAGTGTCTCCATTCAACTCGAACGGTTCTCATTCTGTGATTCTGTCTGTCTATCTGTCTGTCTGTCTGTCTGTCTGTACGTCGAAAATCAGCCGAACCGCTGAACAGATTGGGCTGAAATTTTAAACAAACATCCGGTACGAAATTATTGAGAACTGCTAACAAAATCAACTAGATCCATTGCGATTTAATCCTACAATAAATAAAAATGTGATATTTAAAACATCGATAGCATTTGTTTAGTAGCAGCTATCGGGACCACATCTACGTGGCTTGCATGGCCTATTGGTAAGCATTTAGCCTACCACACGGAGGGTTGAGGTTCGATACCCGTTAGCTCGAACTTTTTTTATATTTTTACACCCAGACATTATTTTTGAGGGGTGTTAAATGGGAAATAATACTTAGATGATTTTGTTTTATCTTGGAAATTTGTTAATGTTTCACGCTAATACGTTTTGAACACGATTCGCATTTCAAATGTTCAATTTAAATATCTAGGAAAACGCCAAAGTCGTTGTTAAACGAGTGAGTGAGCCATGTGTTGAGTACCCGGTATCATTCCTCATACTGGGCTAGATCCTTAGGTATAGGGGAGGAAAGGGGATGTTCCCGGGTACTCAACACTTGGCTCACTCACTCACTCGTTTAACAACGACTTTGGCGTTTCCCTAGTCTAATTTAGCAAGAGTAACAGAGCCGTCAAATTATCACATGCTAATCATCAGAATAGAATATGAGGAGACTATACACAATTAATTAAGATATGGATATTTACAGCTGATTGTTTACGAAATAAGGATAATTATGACAATATCCTACTTGGTGGTTAATGGGCCAACAACTTCAACATTGCAATTTACATTGTTTGTATCTTCTTTCTCATTGTGACAATATTTTTATAAACAATATTATTGATCTTCTTGAGAATGGATTTGTTTCACATAACAACAAGACTCACATTGTGAGGTCCAGGAATTTGCGTTGGCATGAAATCTGTGCATTTCATCAGGTTTCACAGACAAGAGTAAAGGTAAATTCTCGGAACACTCGCAAGCCGGAGCGGAAGTAATTAAAATAAGGGTCTTGCTCAGCTCAGGTACTGGGACCAATAAATTTACAAAAAAAAACTCTACTGTCTGTGAATCGATTTTACTCAAATCTAACAATTATTTTATTTTGGGTGGATTGGACCGGATTGGACTCTGCTGGCAATCTATATTATGCTGTCAACAGAAGTAGTATTTCTCGTGTACAAAAAGAATACTAACCCAGAGAAAAAATACGATTGCAATACAATTTCGCAAATTATTTATATATTTCACTGTAACGATATGTTTTAGAATGAGCCTGACCTTTTTCCCCGAGCATAACGCTTTTTTATAATCAAGGCATAAACAAATGACAAATAGGTCTGGCTCAATCAAAATATTTTTTTGAACAAAAGATCGCGAAAAAATTAATTTAAAATAATATATAACCATAACTCACTAAATACCTCAAATAATACTATGTTTTAATTTAATGAACACTGTTAAAATATTCAATGGAATATATTCCCGGTGATTATGTGTGCAGACAGTCGCGTAGGAAGATGGGTTTGGTGATGGGTACCCCCCCCCCTTTCCAGTGTACCCCACACTGTCACCACCACACAGTACATCACAACGATACACAACACTGAGAAAATAATTATATAGTCAGAATACTAGAGTGTTGTATGTGGAAGAAAAAATCTCATAATACTCATGCCAATGATGGTAATTGCACTTGTGAGGGCGCGTATGCCCTGTTGCAATGTGTTCATAAAATATAATTTCCCCCTCGCCCAATCACTTCGTTACAAAGCATGACCACGTATGACGTATCACGTAAAAGACATAGAGGAAAGAGGAAATTTCTCTCAATCATCGAAACAAGGTCCGCAGCAGGCACGTATTTCAAACCGCCTATGTGATAAGATTCTCCTTCGGGACCGTCTAGCAACGAGAGCTTTGTGTTTGAGTTAGATTGATCATTGACAATGACAATATTGTATTTGATCTTTAGGAAGGATATCTTTAGTACGATACATTTACGACATTGATTAAAAAAGCCATCGTTAATCAATGATTATTTACGAATAGACCACTGTGATCTAAAGCAGATTGCGAATATAATATGTAAACATGGTTCTGAGAAATGTTTTTTAACTGCTATTTTGCATCTTTCACACGTTTTATTTCCATGCGCTCAGTTTTGCGGAAATACATGCCCCCCCCCCCCCCCCCCCCCCCCCATCAGAGCATACCCAGTAAACACAAGAGCTCTCGGAGTGGTGTTTATTTTGGTCACAAGCTCACAAAGTCGGTCCTCACACATAGTGAGTAATTTGTGAGATGATTGTGACTGAAATCAATATTTCATTTAAAAAAGTCATCACTTTGTGACCTCTCTATCAACACACAGAGTCATCCCAAAAAGAATACTCACAGAGTGATACCAGAACTGTCACTTTGATACTCCTTTTGTATTTGCATCTCATTCGGATGACTTTAAGGGTTGTGTCTGAGCCACATATTTTTGGTTTTATTTTGAATTGAATTTGCTCACATTGAGTTGTGTTTGAGAGGGCTTTGATAAGTAACCTATGACGTTATTTGATCCCAACGCAATGTGAGTAATTTGTGAGAAGTTATTTGTCACATTGTAACCTCTAAAATACAACTCGGATACCAAAATATAAGCTAAATTTTATCTACTCACCGAGTGTTAACAGAGTTGTCACTTTGATACTACTTTTTATTTGCATCAAAAGTCCTCACATTCGTGATGACTTTGAGAGTAGTTTGCGAGCAGTAAATGCATTTTTATTTTATTTTTTTATTCACTCACATTGTGCGGGGTTTGAGTGCGATTTGAGAAGTATAACTTGTGATTATATTATTTTACGCACGCAATATAATTATGTAATTTGTAAGAAATTATTTGTCAATTTGTTACCTCTCTTGCAACCCAACTCGGGTAGGCTCTACCAGACAGATTCCTTAATCGAATTATGAATTAATCACAGACTGTTTTTTTATAATTTTATTTAAGACATTTATTATCTTTTCAATGCTATTCTGTAACTTCATGTGTTCCTGGTTCATAGTATAACAAACAACAATATTACCGGTATTATAATAATATTACAATTATTACATTTTTCGTAATTTTATGTAAACTGAGGAAATCTAAAATACTTTTCCACTAGTTCGAGTCCCTTTGATTATCTGGTGAAAACTCTTCAGTGATAAAATCAGATATCAAAAATAACGTTTAGATTACAAGCTCACAAAATATTTAGTCATTTTAACTGCAATTATTATTGTGGGTTGTGATGTACGTTTTCAAGATCAGTCACATTAATGATTTTAAAAGGACTGGACGGCTCAGACACCATGCGACAATCAAACAATCGTCCAACCAGAGGTCGGTATTTAATTTTGAAATAGCGGCCAACTTACATGGTTGGGCTAATTCGGAACAATTAAATCAATACAATTTGTATTTTAAAAAATGGGAAAACTGCCAAGGGACAATCTGCAAACAAGTATTAATTATGGAGTTACGTAGTTGTGACTCAATCCCCTGCATTCGCATCAACTACTGAAGAAAAGCCTGAGAAAACTTTCTGTCAGGAACATCGGCATGGCGCGTCGAATCTGCGTGAACACCCGAATCAAGAGTATAGCTAGCACTTTTCGTACTTGGGCTAGAATAGTTGACATGCTTTGCTATAGACTCCTGAGTTTGAAGCGGGAATCGAAGGAACTCGGGAGTTTTTATATAGGAAGCAGGGACCCATTCGAAAAAATATTATAAGCCGATATCAGTAATCATCAGTATGCAATGTGAAGTATTTTTATTTTAATTTTGTTAGTCCTCGTGTGTGTGTCAATTTCGCGAATTATTGTTGATGCGAAGTGCCAATCGGGACAAATAAATTTCTTAATTGTTTGTTAGACGACCGAGCGGAACACCAGTGAGTCCATCAATTAAAGTGACTTTATGCTAAGTGTAAAAATGTTGATGACGTGTTCATAGATGTGATACAAATATTTATCTATAGATGATATTGCAGGACAGAGACTTTTCCAAGTGGGTGGATTTCGAACTCTCGGCATACTTACTCTTATTGATAAACACAAGAAATCAAACCAGCTTCCTTGATTAAAAAAAATATTGATTGCCTCTTGTCAGTTATTCTCGTCCACTCTGAGTAACATAATCTCACATCAAGCATCGCGCAACAGACATTATTCTTTATATTTGAGACCACACGTCACAGTGTCAGAATGGAAATGTTCTATCTCGATTTTTGTGTTTGTAGTACGAAAACGAAATGCATGATTGTGTTCTTCAATGTGTATGTTGAAGATTGCAACGCCATCTATGAGCAAATTAGTGAAATTCATTTGTTATAAGTCCATTTTTGTCAAATTTATGTGCTGGAATCTGAATACAACTGTTCTATCTCGAAATGAAACAAATGGGACCCTCGTTTTTGTTCCCGCCGCGGCCGTTTCGAACACGGCGACGCCCACGATTTTGAGTGAAATGTAATGACGACTTGGCCTTAGTACAGACGATTAATAGATATAACACAAACTTTAAAAATGTTTGCGTTTTATAATTTTTTATTTGTTTTCGAAACTCTAAATGTTTACATGCACGGAAGCCTGTATTCGGCATGTAGGGTGAAAGGAGCGTAGGCCGTGGCTCTCCCCTAGGCTTAGGACCATGTGTACGTTGTCTGAAGTCTGAAGATTTTTCATTATGAAGCATTTACCTCGCCACTTAAAACTTCCAAGTCCTTCTAGCTCAAAAACTATAGCGTGTGATATAGTATTCTCTAAGTGTATTTTTTCGATAGCCACTAATACCCTATAGAACACACAAAAAAATTGGATCTCTACATTTATTAGTTTGGCCGTAATATTGTTTTTAGTTTTCTTGGTCAAATTAGCGTTTTGAAACGCACCTGGTCGCGCGCCATTTTCGTGACGTCACCGGCCATGTAGACTACCAGCGGACGCATTGGGATAACACGCGCAGGGGCCCTGCTTTCGCGGCAATCAGCAATAATTGATCGAATTATAAGTATTGTGTTGTTCCTTTATGCACTAGCACATGTGTAGCTACGCTACATAAACTGTATTTTAGTGTTCCCAAAGATTTGAGGCGTAAATCGACATGTAGCATATAGGGAATGTTGTGGTTGCCAATATGAACTTTTAACTGTAGGCCGAGCTATATGCCCCGCCTATAGGCCTGTAATCTCGGGGGTTATGCACGGTAAAACATATTTGTTTGGTACGTTATATTCGTTATTAATTAGTGGTGGCATTGTATTATGATAATTAACTATTAATAATAATTTATCTTTCTGTATAAGTTGCACGAATGTATTTTTTTGTATGCATTACCCTTCTAGGCGTCAAATAGCCAACCTACGTGAAAGTGAAAATCCTGATCGCTAACCTCACGGTGGTAAATTAACATGAGTTGTGGTTGCCAAAAATAGTATGCTAGTAATTAATGTCCGTGAGCCTTTAAAACTATTTTTTAGTATATAAAAGTGCAAAATGAACTTGTGTAGGTCGAGCTATATGCCCGGCCTACAGGCCTACAATCTCGGGGGTTATACACGGGAAAACATAATTTTTTGGTACGTTATATTCGTAATTAATTAATGGTGGCAGTATTATGATAAATTAAAATTACTCATGCGTCTTACTGTATAAATTACATGAATATATTTACTTGTATACATTACCCTTCTAGGCGTCAAATAGCAAATCTACGTGAAAGTGAAAATCCTGATCGCTAACCTCACGGTGGTAAATTAACATGAGTTGTGGTTGCCAAAAATAGTATGCTAATTATTTATGTCCGCGTGAGCCTTTAAACTATTTTCTAGTCTATAAAAGTGCGAAATGAACTTTTAGAGGCCGAGCTATATGCCCCGCCTACAGGCCTACAATCTCGGGGGTTATGCACGGGAAATCGTATTTGTTTAATACGTTATATTCGTAATTAATTAGTGGTGGCAGTATTATGATAAATTAAAATTACTCATGGGTCTTACTGTATAAATTACATGAATATATTATTTACTTGTATACATTACCCTTCTAGGCGTCAAATAGCAAATCTACGTGAAAGTGAAAATCCTGATCGCTAACCTCACGGCGGTAAATTAACATGAGTTGTGGTTGCCAAAAATAGTATGCTAATTATTTATGTCCGCGTGAGCCTTTAAACTATTTTCTAGTCTATAAAAGTGCGAAATGAACTTTTAGAGGCCGAGCTATATGCCCCGCCTACAGGCCTACAATCTCGGGGGTTATGCACGGGAAATCGTATTTGTTTAATACGTTATTTTCGTAATTAATTAGTGGTGGCATTGTTGTATGATAAATTACTCATGTGTCTTACAGTCTTACTGTATAAATTACATGTATATTTTCTTGTATACATTGCCCTTCTAGGCGCCGAATAGCCAAACCTATACTTGAAAATCCTAGGGTGGTTTCGCGCACAGAGGTTTTGCGGGAAAGATAATTTGGGTAGGTTTATACGTTATCATTGACTGGCAGTGAAGTATGGTTAATTACTCATTTACCTATTAGAATCAGAGACTTCTGGTTAATTAATATTATTAGCCTCTGCCTTCCTTAAATCCATTCTGTCAGGTAGGCCTGCGTATTGGATTTGCACGTCGACCAAGCAAGTCCACTACCTCTACGAGCCTCTTACATGGCGGGTGACGTCACGACCAATCAGAGCGCGTTATCGGTTGCCACGGCGGCATTTGAAAATTACGCATTTTCAAACACAGTTTTCTGATAGAATACATTTTTTTTAAACGTTCAAACCAATTTTTTTGTGTTAAGAATTAAAAATGCATCAGGAAACACCCATAAATTAGCATTTTTGAACTTCTTGCATATACCCCATTGATGCAATGAGGTTTAAAAAAAATACAAATCATAATTGCAAACATGCATGTTGCATGTAAAAGATGTAATTTCAGTGACGGACTTCAATTAAAGCGATCCGAACCGACGACGCCATCGATTGGCGAAATAATCGGACAATTTAAATCCTAGTTCACAGATTACCATGTTTCATCCGCGGATGAGTCAGCATAGACCTAACTACTTCGGAACAACCATTAATTACAACTTGTTGTGTGCTTCGTTGCTAAGACGGTTTCAAAGCCACACTCTCAGTGGATGTAATGCGAAACCCTTCCCATAGATTATGGGTTGATTCAAGTCGGGAATTGAACCAGCGACCTTCTGCTATAGAAGCAGGGACGCTATCCTTTGGACCAACAAGCCACAAGCATTATTTGGCAGACTTGCTTGCCCCCATAGTCCAGTGCAAATAAGGTTTGACCTGGACATTTAAAGCTACTAAGCGATACTTTGGGGATATGCTTAGACAACCTCCTTAAACATTTTCTGAAAGTTTCCCACTCGACCCGAAATGGGATACTCCTGAAATCCAGGAAAAACTGCTTCAGACATGAAATAACGTCGCACAACCAGGAATTTTCTTTAAATGCAAAGTAAAGCTAACCGGGGACCCAATTTCATAAAATTATATTTTTGTTGAAATGTCAACTTGTCAACAATTCGACTAAAGTCTGGTGTAATACCTGGAAACACAAAAATCCTGGAATTTCCCGTAAATTTCCTCAAAATTTAACCATATTATGTATACGGATTGTCGTATAAGTTACGAAAAATTACGTATATTATACAATATTAAGTAATATTATAATAATTTTGTTAACATAAAATTATGAGATGAAGGTATGTCAAAAGTCATGTATAAATCTTAATCTCATTAAACAGCTAGTTTATTATTATTTATACAATGTTACAGATAAAATCAAGTAAGAAAAATTATTGTACCATTATAATTAATAAAATGAGCTAACACCAGGACTATGATTGGATGTTGATACTTTTAAGTTGAATTGTTACAATCGATTTTTAATGAAGACGGCGTCGATGAACAGCTGGGGGGTCTAGATCTGCATCAGATTCCATCTCATCAGCGCCAGGTTCTACGTCTAAATCATGATCGGGATCATCATCCTCATCTTTATCGTCCAAATCTTCAATAGCATCGCTGCGATTGCTGCAACTATGGCCTACACAAATCAACACATGTTTGTACACTTCAGTCGGTGTTTACTACAGCTGCCGTTTGATGATTCGCACCCTGTGGTGCAATTACATGATATGAGTTTCAGCAAGTCTTGTGGCGCTGGTGCCTTGAGGCTGGTGACTGGGACGAGAAGACCATTTTCATTCACCAACCCCAATCTGTTGGTTGGTGCTAGACTAACACATCGCCATTCCTGCACTTGGAGATAAGTCCTTAAGGAATGTTGCGGGGCTGCTGCTGATGTGGGGGGAAGAGAGCCGAGATCAAAGTTTCCCGTAACTGGTTGCCGGGCAATTGTTTTCATGTAAATTTCCGCTCGTCTCATATCTAGGCTCTCATAGGTGTTTCCCGCATAGAGAGCTGATATGAATGTATCTCCTGCTTGGGCTATTTCATCTGGCATAGCGTTAGGTCTGTTAGAAAACACCCATTTGCTGCTGCAGTTTTGGGCTTGATTTGAGTTTCTTGTATGGCTTGATCTTTCCCTGATTATGGATACATGAAGTTGTATCACACCCTGATATGGCGTGGATAAATAGTATGTGTGGTTGCACTTCTCCAGCTTCTACTTGTAGAGATTTGCTGATGTACAACCTTTTTGGTTTGTCTCTACTTCCAGGCACCAACATTTTCACATCTAAGTTAGTATCTGTGAGTGCAATGAGTAGAACTATCAGGCCCGTGTCTTGCCCAACGATCCAGCGGTCTGATTCTGTAAAATCGTTATGGAAGATAACGATCGTTATCCGGCACTTTAGCGACAATTTTGCGTGTCGACTGATTCTGTAAAAATGATAGCGATCGCTATGATAACGGGAATGAAAAAGGAGTCGCTATGCTATGCTATCAAGATACGATAAATGGCGGCCGTAGGGACTATTTTACAGAATCAGGTCGATAACGATAATTTATAACGATTGATATTTCATATCAACTGTGATCGCTATCGCTATCGTAGCGACTATTTTACAGAATCGCACTGCAGGTGTCCTCTCCGCATTTTGCGTGATCCAGGGCTGTCGTCACATTGAGCCTGATGATGACACAGACGGAGACGACCACGACGTGGGGGAACCCCTGCCCTCCCCATATGCTTGTGGCTGGTTCTGACCAGCACAGGCCTGTCCACCCCTTGTCCCCCCGCGTCACGTCCCTCCCTTCGTCTCGATTAGCCAAGTTGCATAAATATGAGACGTAAAGCAATATCCAATCAATCCAATGGGTGACAAAAATGTTCGTGGACGTGCTGCTGCAACGATTGAGTGCTCAATTACTTGAGTCTTGCGTTTAAGTGCTGAATCCTTCTTTCCTTTTCCCTGCATCAACATTATTTCAATCAAAGGCTTAAGTGTTTTGGGTATCAAATGGTCACCACCAGTGGTCATTTCTTGTGTTGAAGGATAGCAGCCGCTTTCATACGCCCTGGTTCTAATATCCTTTCTTGTAATTTACGCAGCTGCTTCTACAATTCGACGCTCTTCACTTTTAAGGTCCATGATTCCTCTCTTTGTACCAATTGTCGTTCAAAATTTTGTGAGCCAGACCAGAAAAAAAGCAATACATTTTTTCCCCAAATACCTCTGTAAAAGTAATGCCACTCTCATACCTAGCCAACAGCTCCTCTTCAGTTGTTTTTCACCGTAGGGCTGCACGTTGGGGTCCAGATTCGCTTGCATTTTAACCAGTTCGTCAAGAGTGTATTGGCAATCTTCAGACTCTTGCTCCAGCTCTAAGCACAGCTTATCAAAACTTGTAGCTCGATCTAGGTCCTCCTGGCGGCCACTTCGAGTCGATGTGCCTAGCATAGAAGAGCCAGGGCGCTAAACGAAATTGTAACAGTTCCGGTGATACCTGCCTTCGGCTGCTACCAAATCCTGCACAGTGCTAAGTCGTACTAGGACAGCCTCCCCCCAAGTGTCTCCTCTCAACTGAACTGTTTCCCGCAATCTGTTTACTATTACCAGTGTTTCAACTGTGTGGAATGGATCGCGGTCGGGATGAAGGGGGTCAACGACTCTTTCACACATGAAACAGTGTATTTTGAAGTCAAAAGATGGCATTCTAATCATTCTAGGCGCCGGTGGATCTTTGAAGGGACGTTTTGGTCGACGCGTAAACGCCTTCCTACACTCGTTGTGAAGCTTAACTGAAGTTTTTCTTACCAACAGTTCATCAACATTGTCTTCCCTAATTTTACTTGCATTACAAATTGCGTTTAAGGCACTTACAGTCACCCACGGTCCACGCTTACATCCCACATACTCACACAATATGCACTTATCCTCTTCTTCGTCAGCAAGCACAACCGAGATATCCATTTTTAACTCACACGGCACTTGCAAACAACTTATACAGAGTAAAACGAATGACTGTGCTCCCAACCGACCCCATTGCAACACTGACCACAACTGAGAAAAACGCGACACGAATAGACTTGCACGAACAGCATTCTCTAATTGTAAGGTGCGGGGCGGCGAAGTCATATCTATCCGATGCCAACAACATAGTATGCACATGCAATACATTGTCTATTACCTCTACGGACAAAAACTGAGCCACACCCAGAGCTGATAAGAGTTTCTACCACGTATAATGACGGAGCAAACACGATCAAGTGTGTTTTTAACATGTCGCAGCTATACCAGGTTTACAGGCGCATCCCATGCGGGAACGAGTGGGAACTTTCAGAAAATGTTTAAGGAGGTTGTCTGAACATATCCCAACAGGTTTTGCTTAGTAGCTTTAAATGTCCAGGTTTGCACCTGAAATGGCGTAAATGCACTGGTCTACCAGAGCAATAAAATGAAATATTCTGTAATAATAATTCAATCATTACGTAGTGCATGGATGATGTCTGTCCTATGGGTATGACCCCGGGTTCGAATCCCCTCGAGACCGGTAATCCTGAATTAAGGTTTTTTCGAGCTTTTCTTCAGTCGGTAATGCGAATGCAAGGGATTGAATAGCCCTCGGATTATTTCAATTATCCTATCCGCAAACTACCTAGTTAGTCACCAGAAGAGGGTCACACCGGTTAAATCTCATGTGTATATCCTACCGTGGGCATCCTACAAAAATGTATTTATTTATGGGTATGACCGGTCGAAAGGCCCGACTACCGTGCGTTAGCGAACGATGTTATTTTTTTTATCGTGCTGAAAGAACGCTACACGATATATAAAAAATAGAACTAAGGTTCGGTTTGGTACTATATAATATAATTACATAGACAAATCGTAAACAATATTTGCTTAGTTCTTACAACGCGGGTAATTATGTAGATTGGTTGAATGGAAGCACTACAAACCTTGCATTGCGGAGAATCAAAATTATAATCTACTAATTAAAGAACGCGATATACATATTATTTAGGCAGTCTCAAATTCTGATGTCATCCGCGGTCGCAGTCTCGCACATAGGGACGCTGGCGAATTACACTAGCAGGACGCTGATTCGAATCCCGCACAAGGCATAGGTTATCTGTGATTGTTCTTCACTCTCGTCTATCACCACTCAAAGTCCGAATAGCATGATGCCAATAAAAGTGACGTTGAACAACAATAATCATCATCATTAATTTCTGGTAGCGAATATTATAGAATTCTTACAACGATGTAAAAAGCTGCAAGCAAACCTCAAAGTAGCAGATTGTGTTTATGTAATCTGATGACAAGAACATCCGGTGTCCAGATCCCGCCCACATTACCTCCCCTACTTGCTTCGAAGTAGACACGGTCGAATTTCACAAGAGAGCGCCACCAAATGGAGCCAAAAGTGTGCTTTGCAAGGCGTTCGTACTTTTCAAACTACGTCTACATTTTTCGTCCGATTTCAATAAATTTTTTTTTTACTCAGAAATGAACTGTTATTCTACGTACATAGCTTGATTTAGCAAGTTCGCTCCTCTTTGGTCAAACAAGGGCAGTAAACTTTGACCGGAAATGAACATTTTCTATGGACTTTGAGGACTCGTGGGGGAAATGTTTTGGCTTAAATGAACAAAAGGGCTATGTACGAGAAATAATAATTTAGTTATCTATCGGAGGAAAAAAACAGAATGAAAATAAGTTATAATGATTTCCCTGCCCGTAGTTTGAAAAGTACGAAAGTACTGCACATGGCACGATCGGAGTGGTATTTAAATCGCACCCAAGCCTCTTAAGGCTATTGTACCACCTCTGGCAGATAATTTGAAAGTCGAAGAAACATGTCTAAAAAGTTTGCTGAATGAAAGAAGGCCTTTAAAATAACAGAAAAAAAATTGTGAATTTTTTTGGGCGGGACATAACCTCACTTTTGGAAATTATATTTAGATTTTTGGACAAAAGTGTAATATACAAGACTAGTTCAAAATTAAATTTTGAGAATCGGTTTTCTGGACATCGTTTCTAAACAACTTTAGTTATAACTTGACTATAGCTATACTATTTGTACCGTTTGACAAAAATATTCGTACACCAACTGTTATTTTCAGAAAACTTTTTTAGCTAGTCAAGTTATAGCTAAAGGTGTTTAGAAACTATGTCCAGAAAACCGATTCTCAAAATTTAATTTTTGAACTAGTCTTGTATATTACACTTTTGTCCCAAAATCTAAATATAATTTCCAAAAGTGAGGTTATGTCCCGCCCAAAAATTTCACAATATTTTTCTCTGTTATTTTAAAGGCCTTTTTCATTCAGCAAACTTTTCAGACATGTTTCTTCGACTTTCAAATTATCGGCCAAAGGTGGTACAATAGCCTTAGAGTTGGGGTAGCAAAAGTCGAACTTCATTACAATAACAGGTCGTCTTTAGAGACGGTATACATAGTGCATGATCTTGATACACCCCTTCTAGGGAGACCGGCGATCACCAGTCTTAATATCATTGGCGTAAATGCCATCCTAAACGGTGTCAGTACCGGAACAGACTGGAAAGCCGGTTCCCACAACTCTTCAAAGGATTAGGGACTATTCCAGGAGATTACAAGATAAGTATCAGTCCCGATGCTAAACCCCGAGAAATCACTACTCCAAGAACGGTAGCATTACCTCTGTTGAAGTCTGTGGAAACAGAGCTACAACGTATGGTGGAGAGGGGCGTCATTGCCGAGGTTGACGAACCATCTGAGTGGTGCGCGCCGATGGTGGTCGTTCCTAAGGCATCTGGCGGTGTAAGAATTTGTGTTGATTTAACGCACCTTAAGAGGGTATGCTGAGGCTAGAACGAAGGCGAGTCTAAGCTCTCAGCTTTCTGGTTTTTTCGGGTAAATGGTTTATAACACCATTATCAAATTTCACACTAACGTTTATGAAGAATAAATCTATGTTATCCATTATGCGTATTCCTAAATTAATTCATTTATTTTGAATTAAAATTTGGTGAAATCATCGAAATTTACTCAATTATGCTCAACTTCGGGAATTTATTCCAAGTGTACAGATTTTTTAACTCAAATTTGCATAATGGATAACAACGTATAAATCCATGTGAACGCGCAGGTCAATTTGGTTTTATCGTAAGATAAACGGTTTGGTGGTAATTTCAAGCATTGTAATCCATGTTTTGGATTTCCCATTTTTTTACGTTTTGGACTTATGTCTCGCAATGGATCCTTAAGGCATATTTTGTGCAACCATTTACGGATATCAATATAAAAGTACTTTATTAACATCCATTCAAAATTTGGTAATGATATTACCAACCGTTCAGCAGAAATCATCAACACCTGTTGGCGCGCATTTGAGTTGGGCCAAGCTCAGCGTACTCTCTTAACCGTAGCGTAAAGAGTGTTTCATCCTATACCGAAAATCGAAAATACGTTAGGTCAACCAGCAGGTGCCAAAATATTTACAAAGCTAGACGCAAATTCACGGTTTTGGCAGATACCTTTGTCACCCGAGTCTCCACCACTAACTACTTTTCTAACCCCGTTTGGAAGGTTCAAGTTCAAGTGCTTGCCTTTCTACGACGACGATGACGACGACGACGACGACGACGATGAGGACGACACAACAAATAGTCACTAGAATATCCACAAGATCTTGATTATGTTCAGTCCATGGACCTACCTGTTTCATATCCTCGTACTTGAGGAAGAGAATGTTGGGCTGGTAACGCCGCTTCCAGAAAGCCAAGACGTGAGGCCAAAACGGACCGAAACAAACTGAAAGAGAAAGGAAGACAAGACGGGTGTAATAAGCATTTTCAAACAGAATTTAGGTGATTTTGAAATCTCAAATTTACCATTTTGGAGCGTTTTAAAATCTCAAAATTTGCCCATTAGTCAGTTGGTAGGGTTCGAAAATAAGTCTTACGATAAATTCTCAACTATATTAAACACATGTAATGAAGTATTTTTTTTCACTTGTCTTAAAGATTGACATGTTATAAAATCCAAGATTGCAGCTATTTTTTAAATTTCACACTAAATAGCAATATTTTCGAAAACATACCATGGCAGAGTATAATATCTTTCAAGAAAGAAATGCAATAAAACCAATTTAGAATTAACAATTAATAATTAATAATTATTTAAAAACTTAAACTTAACTACGCATTGTAGGTGATTGTTGTCTAGTTTCTATTGTTACTTGTCAATTGTTATTATTTACTGTAAAAAACTTTTATTAAAAGCATTATTTCTATGGATTCTGGCTAACTTTTTCAACTTTTTCTTTCAAAAGGTACTACATCACCATAACCTTAATGTCCATGTACTAGGAAGCTTCGCAAACGCTATTTCAGATGCGTTGTTGGATGAGCGTAATTTTTTAAAAACAAAAAAGCGTAAAATAGAGAAATAATATTTCGATTACGCTCAAATTTCACACGAATATATTAATTCATAAAATTAGGATCCTGTGCAAAAATCATTACAATCGGATAAAGCATGTAGGTGTTATAAGTCGAAGAAATTTTAAAAAATTAAAAAAATCGTATTATTGCAATTATCACGAGAAATAATTTTTCGATTGCGCTCAAATTTTAAACGAATATATAAATTCATAAAATTCAGCCGAAGAAATTAAAAAAAAATCGAAAAAAAACGTAAAATTGTGATTTTCACAAGAAGTAATTTTTTGATTACGCTCTAATTTCACATGAATAAATCAATTCATAAAATTAAGGTTCTGTTAAAAAAAATTATGACAATCGGACAAAGCATGTAGGTGTTATAAGAAGCAAAAATTTTTTAAAAATCGAAAAACATCGTAAAATTGCGATTTTCATGAGAAATAATTTTCCGATTGCGCTAAAAAAAACGTGGCAGTTCTAAGTTCAGAGATTTTGAAGGCCTCCATTAAATTTCATCGCAATTGGAGTATCGGTTTAGCCGGAATCGTGTTAACAGACAGACAAAAATACAAAAAGAAAAAAAGAATGAAAAAAACAATCCAGATTTTTTTCTCCAGTGTAGTGAAATGAAATCTTCGCTTCGCTCATCCAATAATATTAACGTTGTAGCCCCACTCGTTTGGTCAGAATTGGCCCAAATGGCACGAAAATATCGCACAAATAATCGAAAATTCGTAAAAGTACGATATTCATGACAAATATTTCTTCGATTGTACCCAAAAACAATACACCTCTAAGTTCAGAGATTTCGAAGATCCCTTCCAATTTTCATCAAGATCGGATATGCCGTTTGCCCGGTAGAGAGCGAACAAACAGACAAAAATACAAACGAAAAAAAAAAACGAAAAAAACAAAAAAAAAACATCCGAGCTAAATTTTTTGGGGAGTCAGTGAAATTGAAGTCTTCGCTTCGCTCATCCAATCACCCAATCCAGCATCATTCCACATCAAATTACTAACAGATTACGTTATTTGATGAACAAGGCACACAGCCTGTGCATTGTGACGGTTCAGTTCAGTGAGCGCGTAATATAAAGTGTTGATTATCCGCATTTATCATGTTCAAAAGTTGTTCTTCGTGAAAAATTTGGTTTTAACATATTGCTAACTAGGAAAACGCTTAAGTCCCGCCGCGTTGATGGATGAGCTTTTTTGTAAGTTTTTAGTTTGCGTAGGACCACTTTTCCTTTGCAAGTGCTTTTTTAATTCATTGTAGGTGATTGTTGTCAAGTTTCTATTGTTACTTGTTAATTGTTATTATAAACCTCAAAAATCTCATATTGAAACCTCTATTCTATGGATGGATTCTGGCTAACTTTTTCATCTTTTTCTTTCAGAAAGCAATACATCACCATTACCTTAATGTCCATGTGAAATATGAACGTTGTAGCCGCACCCGTTTGGTCAGAATCGGCCCAAATGTCACGAAAATATCACACTAAAAATCGAAAAATTCGTAAAGATACGATATTCATGAGAAATATTTCTTCGATTGTACCCAAAAACGTAGCAAGTCTAAGTTCAGAGATTTCGAAGGTCCCCTCAAATTTTCTTCAAGATCGCATATGCCGTTTGCCCGGTAGAGAGCGAACAAACAAACAGACAGAAAAAAACCAAAAACAAACAAACAAAAAAACACCCGAGCTAAATTAAAATAAATCCAACAAGATTATGTTGCTGTGATATCGTTAGTGAGTAATTGCAACGCCGTTTTATGGTACATTTTAGTGTTGAACCAGTATTTGGATGAGCAAAGCGAAGACTTCAATTTAACTGACCCCCCAAAAATTTAGCTCGGGTGTTTTTATTTTTTATTTTTGTTTTGCTTTTTTGTTTGTTTGTTTGTATGTCTGTTTGTTCGCTCTCTCCCGGGCAAACGGCATATGCAATCTTGATGAAAATTGGAGAGGACCTTCGAAATCTCTAAACTTAGATTTGCCACGTTTTTGGGTTACAATCGAAGAAATATTTCACGTGAATATCGTACTTTCACGGTTTTTCGATTTTTAATGCGATATTTTCGTGGTATTAGGTCCGAGTCCAGGTCAACGGCTAATCCGATCTCGATGAAACTATATGGGAACGTTTGAAATCACTAAAGTTAGATATGATATGATTTTGGAGGCAATCGAATGAATATTTCTAATGAATATCGTACTTTTACGATTTTTTTACGATTTTTAGTGCGATATATTCGTGACATTTGGGTCGATTTTGACCAAACGGGTGGGGCTACAACGTTCTTATTTTACATGGACATTGAGGTAGTGGTGATGTATTGCTTTCTGAACGAAAAAATTGAAAAAGTTAAGAATCCAAAGAATAAAAGTTTTAATGATTTTTTTTAGGTTTAAAATAACAATTAACAAGTAACAATAGAAACTTGACAACAATCACCTACAATGCATTCAAAAAGCACTTGCAAAAGAAAAGTGGTCCTATGCAAACTAAAAACTTACAAAAAAGCTCATCCATCAACGCGGCGGGACATAAGCGTTTTCCTTGTAACTACCATAAGTTAATTGATGACAGGACGTAGATGTTTGTTTGTTTTTGTTGAATTCTTTTGTTTCTTGTTTTTAATTTCTGTGTGGAGAAGCATTATTTTTACTGTGTATGATACGTAAGTTTGGATGAGCGAAGCGAAGACTTCAATTTCACCGACCCCCAAAAAATTTAGATCGGGTGTTTTTTGATTTTATGTTTTTGTTTGTTTTTCTGTCTGTTTGTTCGCTCTCTACCGGGCAAACGGCATATGTGCGATATTGATGAAAATTGGAGGGGACCTTCGAAACTCTGAACTTAGACCTGCCACGATTTTGGGTACAATCGAAATATTTCTCATGAATATCGTACTTTTACGATTTTTTTTCGATTTTTAGTGCGATATTTTCGTGACATTTGGGCCGATTCTGACCAAACGGGTGGCGCTACAACGTTCATATTTTACATGTACATTAAGGTAATAGTTATGTATTGCTTTTTGAAAGAACAAGTTCAAAAAATTATCTAGAATCCATAGAATAAAGGTTTTATTATGAGTTTTTTTGAGTTACATAATAACAATCAACAAGTAACAATAGAAACTTGACAACAATCACCTACAACGCGTTCAAAAAGCACTTGCAAATGTAAACCCATACAGCACCCAATATTGTATGACTATTCATTTTAAGTGCTCGTGATAATGTCTAGATATTGATGTCGTATTCACGTTAGTACAACATTCGACGCGACGTTCAGTTCTTTCAATTTCCTTTGTTTTCATCAAATATCTTTACAATGTCGATAAAATTTTCTTGTTTTAACATTTGAAATTCCAACGGTCAAATAACCTGGCTTTTTCATCAAATATCCCTGTAATATCGATAGGATATTCTTCTTTAAAAACTTGAAATCTCAACGGTTTTTGTGGCGTGGGGTAGCTTGTCCCATCCTGTCTGTTCTCATTCGACGATCGGTCGTCGGGAGAGGAAGACGTGTACGTGTGGCCGTTGTGTTTAACATGACTAAGTTTGATTGTAAAAATCAGCAGAAGTGTTTAAATACCGCTGTGATTGTGAATGAATTGTGTCTAACTCAAATCTGGAATTACAAAATTCCTTTTCTAGATAGATTTATTTAAGTTCTATGAAGAAACGTTGAGTTTAACTAGGCTCACCTAACCTCACTTCGTTTATTCGCTTTGCAACGTGTGACAGGCAAAATTGTATTGTTATATATCATGTATTCTTGCTAACAACTAGGCCACAAACACACATTTTGTGATATGTGTCAGTTAAGCTGTATGTGGGTAAACACTACAAGTGCTTAGTTCACTGATGATGGTGTGTAGCACTGGCAGGCCACCACACTGGTTTAGCAGAGCAGGCATGTGAACATAATAATAGGTATTCCTAGCTCCGTGAAAGCTCTCTACAAGTATGCCTCCTGGAAACACCAGCCATGATGCAATATTCATATGGTGCTATAAGGGATTTATCTTGTTAATATTTAGCCGTCCGCGGTGGCTCATTCGATTGATTGGGGTGTAGGTCCGGAGCGTATGACACCAGAGGGACGTGGGTTCGAACGAATAAGGTATTGCGTTTTGTATTTGTTCTTCACCAGATCGTCCATCATCACCCATCGACTATAATAGCAATACTTAATTGCGATAATATGTGCTGAGCAACAAAAAGCCCATCAACTGGGGCCTTTTTAAATATGCAAGCAATGGAATGTAATATCAATCTTCCCAAATCATTCAAGTTATAAAGCATGAATATTGTATAGATGGTTAAAGGATATTGTTGGGATGTTTATAAATATTGCATAATATGCACTGTTCTAATATTTCATATTGCAATATTGTACACACAAGGCATGCATATCAATCACATATTCTGGGCACTATAATTGAATGTTGAAATGCCGGACATTCGGTTATTCATACTATGTCGTTGGATAGTCTTTGTCTGATATTCAACATTGTACAAATATAATGAATATCGTAAAAAAATCTTGCACAAATATTTGGCAAATATTGTGTGCTGTATGGGAAGACATCCCACGCAAACTATAAAAACTTACAAAAAAGCTCATCCATCAACGCGACTAAAAAAAGCGTTTGTGAAGCTAACTTTTTTAAAAAAATAATACTTTGTTGACATATTGGTTAAAATATAGATACAAGCAATTAATAAATAAATATAGAAATTCCTGAGTAGTTAATTCACATACTCTTAACTTTCAAATAATACAGTAAAGAAAAATGTTATGTAGGTAGAGTTGGGCAGTGTGGTACATTGGGGAAAAAATAGAAACAAAAAAACCCACTTATGTGAAGCTACCTAGTAAATAAATAAATAAATTGTATTTAGAGACTACCCACTCAGTTATATAACTGATTTTCAGTGGGGAACAGTAAATCAAAGCGACCAAGCCAACAACTTTACCAATAAATTGTATACAATTTTAGACAAAGCAAACATGGAAGTATAAGGTGAATCTCCATCAATTATTGGTTACTGTTTCACGAAAGCTTTCCTGTGGTATCAGTTTGTCGTGGGTTTCCGAACTATAAACCAATCACTCCAATCAATCAACCAATCTAGGTAATCCTCAGCTACCACACAACTCACTAGTCACTCGGTGTAGCGGAGGCTCGTCTTACTCACTAGTCACTCGGTGTAGCAGAGGCTCGTCTTACTCACTAGTCACTCGGTGAAGCGGAGGCTCGTCCTTCTCACTAGTCACTCGGTGTAGCGGAGGCTCGTCTTACTTACTAGTCACTCAGTGTAGCGGAGGCTCGTCTTACTCACTAGTCACTCGGTGTAGCGGAGGCTCGTCATACTCACTAGTAACTCGATGTAGCGGAGGCTCATCTTACTCACTAGTCACTCGGTGTAGCGGGGGCTCGTCTTACTCACTAGTCACTCGGTGTAGCGGGGGCTCGTCTTACTCACTAGTCACTCGGTGTAGCGGAGGCTCGTCTTACTCACTAGTCACTCGGTGTAGCGGAGGCTCGTCTTACTCACTAGTCACTCGGTGTAGCGGAGGCTCGTCTTACTCACTAGTCACTCGGTGTAGCGGAGGCTCGTCTTACTCACTAGTCACTCGGTGAAGCGGAGGCTCGTCTTACTCACTATTTCACTGGGTGTAGCGGGGGCTCGTCCTTACTCAACTAGTCACTCGGTGTACGGGGGCTCGTTTACTCTTAGTCACTCGGTGAAGCGGAGGGTCGTCCTACTTACTAGTCACTCGGTGTAGCGGAGGCTCGTCATACTCACTAGTAACTCGGTGTAGCGGAGGCTCGTCATACTCACTAGTCACTCGGTGTAGCGGAGGCTCGTCTTACTTACTAGTCACTCGGTTTAGCGGAGGCTCGTCTAACTCACCAGTCACTCGGTGTAGCGGAGGCTCGTCTTACTCACTAGTCACTCGGTGTAGCGGAGGCTCGTCTTACTAACTAGTCACTCGGAGTAGCGGAGGCTCGTCTTACTTATTAGTCACTACACACGCTACACCGTGTGACTACACACACACAGGAAGATTAATTTGGACCTTGACAAAAACAAGACTACACACTCACTCGTGTTTCCCAAGAAGAGTT
Source organism: Sweltsa coloradensis (assembly GCA_024449915.1). Lineage (NCBI taxonomy): Eukaryota > Metazoa > Arthropoda > Insecta > Plecoptera > Chloroperlidae > Sweltsa > Sweltsa coloradensis. The sequence goes on along the minus strand of JAMZAV010002823.1, from coordinate 49,914 downwards.
TGCAGAAATCTTCAAAGCTTCCGCGATATCCGTCTAGCAGGACAGAGTGGTGATAGTAGGAGATGCAGGTATCCTTGGCATCGCGGGTCACGTAGATTATCTAGGTAAGTAAACAGAGTGTTAGAAGATGCAGGTATCCTTGGCATCGCAGGTCACGTAGATTATCTAGGCAAGTGAACAGAATGTTGATAATAGGAGATGCGGGTCTCCATGGCATCGCGGGTCACGTAGATTATCTAGGCAAGTGAACAGAATGTTGATAATAGGAGATGCAGGTCTCCATGGCATCGCGGGTCACGTAGATTATCTAGGCAAGTGAACAGAATGTTGATAATAGGAGATCCCAGGTCTCCATGGCATGGGCGGGTCACGTAGATTATCTAGGCAAGTGAACAGAATGTTGATAATAGGAGATGCGGGTCTCCATGGCTTCGCGGGTCTCGTAGATTATCTAGGCAAGTGAACAGAATGTTGATAATAGGAGATGCGGGTCTCCATGGCTTCGCGGGTCTCGTAGATTATCTAGGCAGTGAGCAGAATGTTGATAATAGGCGATGCAGGTCTCCATGGCATCGCGGGTCAGTAGATTATCTAGGCAGTGAACAGAATGTTGATAATAGAGATGCGGGTCTCCAGGGCATCGCGGGTCACTTTAGATTATCTAGGCAAGGTGAACAGAATGTTGATAATAGGAGATGCAGGTCCTCCATAAACATCGCGGGTCACGTAGATTATCTAGAAAGTGAACAGAATTTTTGATAATGGGAGATGCAGGTCTCCATGGCACGCGGGTCTCGTAGATTATCTGGGCAAGTGAACAGAATGTTGATAATAGGAGATGCGGGTCTCCATGGCATGGGGGGGTTTCACGTAGATTATCTAGGCAATTTAAAACAGAAAGTTGATAATAGGAGATGCGGGTCTCCATGGTTTTCGCGGGTCACGTAGATTATCTAGGCAAGTGAACAGAATGTTGATAATAGGAGATGCAGGTCTCCATGGCATCGCGGTCACGTAGATTATCTAGGCAAGTGAACAAATGTTGATAATAGAGATGCGGGTCTCCATGGCACGCGCTTTCACGTAGTATCTAGGCAAGGGAACGGAATGTTGATAATAGGAGATGCGGGTCTCCATGGCATCGCGGGTCACGTAGATTATCTGAGGCGAGTGAACAGAATGTTGAAAATAGGAATGGGTCTCCATGGCTTCGCGGGTCTCGTAGATTATCTAGGCAAGTGAACAGAATGTTGGATAATAGGAATGCAGTCTCCATGGCATCGCGGGTCACGTAGATTATCTAGGCAAGTGAACAGAATGTTGATAATAGGAGATGCGGGTCTCCATGGCATCGCGGGTCACGTAGATTATCTAGGCAAGTGAACAGAATGTTGATAATAGGAGATGCAGGTCTCCATGGCATCGCGGTCCGTAGATTATCTAGGAAAGTAAACGAATTTGATAATGGGAGATGCAGTCTCCATGGCATCGCGGGTCACGTAGATTATCTAGGCAAGTGAACAAATGTTGATAATAGGAGATGCGGGTCTCCCATGGCTTCGGGGGTCTCGTAGATTATCTAGGCAAGTGAGCAGAATGTTGATAATAGGAGATGCAGGTCTCCATGACATCGCGGGTCACGTAGATTATCTAGGCAAGTGAACAGATTAATATAGAGATGCAGGTCTCCATGACATCGCGGGTCACGTAGATTATCTAGGCAAGTGAACAGAATGTTGATAATAGGAGATGCAAGTCTCCATGGCATCGCGGGTCACGTAGATTATCTAGGCAAGTGAACAGAATTTTTGATATAGGAGATGCAGGTCTCCATGGCATCGCGGTCACGTAGATTATCTAGGCAAGTGAACAGAATGTTGATAATAGGAGATGCAGGTCTCCATGGCATCGCGGGTCACGTGGATTATCTAGGCAAGTGAACAGAATGTTGATAATAGGAGATGCAGGTCTCCATGGCATCGCGGGTTACGTGGATTATCTAGGCAAGTGAGCAGAATGTTGATAATAGGAGATGCAGGTCTCCATGGCATCGCGCGTCACGTAGATTATCTAGGCAAGTGAACAGAATGTTGATAATAGGAGATGCGGGTCTCCATGGCATCGCGGGTCTCGAAGATTATCGGGAACATGTCTAGTGAGCGAAAATTTAAGTTAGCAAATGCTCCGGTGCGCGAAAGTCTAGTGAGTAAAAGTTGTACTGAGCGAAACCCGTCGACCAAATAATGCAGTGCGCGAATATTCGAGTGAGCGAATGCTTCAGTGAGCGAATATTCTAGTGCGCGAATAGCCTAGTGAGCGAATAGCCTTCTGGCCTAATAGTATAGTGCGAGAATGTTCGAGTGAGCGAAAGATGAACTGAGCAAAACCCTTATAACAAAAAACAAACAAACAAAAAAAAAAAAACCTGTGACTATTTTTTCCGGCAGAGTCCAATGGAATTAGTTCAAGTGTTCCAGTGCGCGAAAGGTCAGATTAGCAAATGCTTCAGTGCGCGAATGGTCTAGTGCGCGAATAGCCTGGTGATCGAATGGTATAGTGAGCGAATAGTCAAGTGCGCGAATGCTTGAGTTGCGTGAAACGATACCTAAATCAGAATATCACCACATTCCAAAAACATCGCCTGTTGTACCCAGCTCCAAACTTTCTACCTGGTGGAATTGAAATGAGTTAACACTAAACACTTACCTCCGTTCCGCAATTAAGTAAAATGTACGATTAATTTTAATTGTGCGTTCTTTTACCGTTCATTTAGCTATGAAATATATTAGTAAGCGAGCGAAGCGAGCGTTTCCATTTGACTCTGCCGGAAAAAATAGTCACTGGTTTTGTTTTGTTTTTTGTTTTTTTGTTTGTTTGTTTGTTTGTTTTTTGTTTGTTTGTATGTCTCGCGATAACGTTCGAACGGAGGCTCGGATCGAGTTAAAATTTTCACCATCCGCAAGCTTTGTTCTCGATTGAATGCCATTAGTTTTGTGGCAAAATCGTTCAAAAAGTTAAAAAGTCACATTAAAGTTAATCGAAAGTTTTTTTTTCAAACTTCACGGCGACAAAATCTGAGATGGCCAATCTTTAGAATGTCCGTCTGGTCACGAATATTTTTAATTTTATTTTGATCCGATAAGTAGTGTAGATGTAAATTACATTCTAATCAGAGTACGGTTACCATGGCACCGGAAAGTCGTGCAGCTTTTTTTGGCTCATGATAGCGGTCGAACGGAGGCTCGGATCGAGTTGAAATTTTCACCATCCTTAAGCTTTGTTTCTCGATTGAATCCCATTAGTTTTGTGGAAAAATCGTTTAAAAAGTTAAAAGTTACATTAAAGTTAATCGAAAGTTTTTTTTTTTCAAACTCAACGGCGACAAACTGAGATAGTCAAATCATTTAGAATGTCCGTCCGGTCACGAATATTTTTAATTTTATTTTGATCCGATAAGTGTGAGTGGAAATTACATTATAACAAAAGTAACGTTGCCATGGCAACGAAAAGACGCGCGAAGTTTCTAATGCACTGCCACCTAGAAGTAATCAAAATACTTTCGAGGAAGCAGTCTATTAATTGTCAACAAAGAGTTTAAAAAGTTTTCCCAAGGAGTCAAGGTCCTCTAGATGACGGTGGATTTTAAAGTAAAGATTTAAACACGGGTTTACCCAAATACCTTGGCAATAATAAATAATACTGGAAACGCGAACGTCGTAAATTTTAAAATTTAAAAAAATGTGCAATGTGGGTCTAGCTATAGCACGTGCTCGCTTATCAACGCGTCCAACTGAGCGTTTCCTAGTTTACAATATACACAATAAAATTATTATAACTATCCTCTCATTTGTATAAGTCAATCATTGTAATTTTGAAATAGGTGATATTTGTAGTAGAATTTGCACATTATTTCAATGATGTGATACAGAACCATTGTAAATACTTTATTAAGCTAACTACTTCTTTGCTACTCAATTTCAATTACCTTTTTACGATTACAAAATTAATCAGGTGCTGGTTATTCTAGTATTTATACAATGAGTGGGTAGACTCTAATTACGATTTATTTTATTTTATTCATTTATTTTATCGTATTTAAACATATTAAAGTATAATAAACCATTACTATAGTTAAGCGAGCGAAGCGAGCGTTTCCATTTGACTCTGCCGGAAAAATTAGTCACTGGTTTTGTTTTTGTTTCTTTTTGTTTTTTTTTTGTTTTTTTGTTTGTATGTCTCGCCATAACGTTCGAACGGAGGCTCGGATCGAGTTGAAATTTTGACCATCCGCAAGCTTCGTTCTCGATTGAATGCCATTAGTTTTCTGGCAAAATCGTTCAAAAAGTTAAAAAGTTTCATTAAAGTTAATCGAAAGTTTTTTTTTTCAAACTAACCGGCGACAAAATCTGAGATGGCCAAATCATTTAGAATGTCCGTCCGGTCACGAATATGTTAATTTGATTTTGATCCGATAAGTAGTGTAGATGGAAATTACATTATAACAAAAGTAACGTTGCCATGGCAACGAAAAGACGCGCGAAGTTTCTAATGCACTGCCACCTAGAAGTAATCACAATACTTTCGAGAAAGCAGTCACCAAAGAGTTTAAATATTTTTCCCAAGGAGTCAAGGTCCTCTAGATGGCGGTGGATTTTATCCACAAAGTAAAGGTTTACACACGGGTTTACCTAAATACCTTGGCAATAATAAATAATACTGGAAACGCGAACGTCGTAAATTTAAAAAAAAATTATAAAAATGTGCAATGTGGGTCTAGCTATAGCACGTGCTCGCTTATCAACGCGTCCAACTGAGCGTTTCCTAGTTTTATTGGTCATCAATAAGTTATTGTAATAAGTTATTGTCATAATAAGTTATGAATAAGTTAGCATGATATATGAAGTTCCGAGTTCGAACCGAGTACGGGTAGATTTGTACGACAATTGCTATACATCACTATTATATTATACTAGGAAACGCTCAGTTGGACGCGTTGATAAGCGAGCACGTGCTATAGCTAGACCCACATTGCACATTTTTTTAAATTTTAAAATTTGCGACGTTCGCTGTCCACAGGGCCATGTTTCCAATATTATTTATTATTGCCAAGGTATTTGGGTAAACCCGTGTGTAAACCTTTACTTTGTGAATAAAATCCACCGCCATCTAGAGGACCTTGACTCCTTGGGAAAACTATTTAAACTCTTTGTTGACAAATAATAGACTGCTTCCTCGAAAGTATTTTGATTACTTCTAGGTGGCAGTGCATTAGAAACTTCGCGCGTCTTTTCGTTGCCATGGCAACGTTACTTTTGTTATAATGTAGTTTTCATCTACACTACTTATCGGATCAAAATAAAATTAACATATTCATGACCGGACGGACATTCTAAATGATTTGGCTATCTCAGATATTGTCCCCGTTAAGTTTTAGAAAAAAACTTTCGATTAACTTTAATGTAACTTTTTAACTTTTTGAACGATTTTGCCACAAAACTAATGGCATTCAATCGAGAACGAAGCTTGCGGATGGTCAAAATTTCAACTCGATCCGAGCCTCCGTTCGAACGTTATGGCGAGACATAAAAAAAACAAACAAACAAACAAACAAACAAACAAACAAAAAAAAACAAAACCAGTGACTAATTTTTCCGGCAGAGTCAAATGGAAACGCTCGCTTCGCTCGCTTAATTTTTGGATGAGCGTAGCGAGCGAAGCGAAAACTTCAATTTCACTGACCCCCCCCAAAAAAATTTAGCTCCAATGTTTTTTTTTTTTTTTTTTCCGTCTGTTTGTTCACTCGATTCCGGGCAAACGGCATATGCGATCTTGATGAAAATTTGAGGGGACCTTTGTTTTCTCTGAACTTAGAGGTGTATTGTTTTTGGGTGCAATCGAAGAAATATTTCTCATGAATATCGTACTTTTACGATTTTTTTCGATTTTTAGTGCGATATTTTCGTCACATTTGGGCCGATTCTGACCAAACGGGTGTGGCTACAACGTTCATATTTCACATGGACATTAAGATTATGGTGTTGAAGTACCTTTTTAAAGAAAAAGTTGAAAAAATTAGCTAGAATCTATAGAAATAAAGGTTTTAATATTAGTTTTTCAATTTTTAGTGCGATATTTTCGTCACATTTGGACCGATTCTGACCAAACGGGTGGGACTACAACTTTCAGATTTCACATGAACATTAAGGTTATGGTGATGTAGTACCTTTTGAAAGAAAAGGTTGAAAAAGTAGGTCATAATCTACAGAAACAAAGGTTTTAATATGAGTTTTTTTAGGTTTATAATACCAATTAACAAGTATAACAATAGAAACTTGACAACAATCACCTACAATGCATTCAAAAAGCACTTGCAAAGGAAAAGTGCAAACAAACGCAAAAAACGCAAACAAAAAACTTACAAAAAACCGCTCATCCATCAACGCGGCGGGACTTTAGCGTTTTCCTAGTATTATAGAACACTTGTCTGGTTGTAGACCACGCACATAATAACTTTTTAATAGAGTTTAAATTTTTGTTCTAAAGAGTTATGAAGATTTGACCACAAGAATGCTTAAGATTCGTGATTCGTGGTTTTCTGATTTGCTAATAAATCACATTTGTTTCCTTATTTTATATTTGGTTCATTAAATAATTTAACTTTATATTGTTAAAGTCCAATTTGAATAAGTGTTATCAAAATTGTTGTTTTACTATACATTGTTGTTGTTTAATTTCATTTCATTTCATTCCATTTATTTTTATTTTATTTTTTTCCATAAAAGGATGTTAGTACAAAATTAAAGTGAAGCCTAATTCAAAAGGCATATGGAATTTTACTTTACTTTATTTACTTTATTTTACATACATATTTATTACTATTTCAAATTTGACTCAACTATAGTTCGTTGTTGTCTGCATTTATGTAAATAAGTTTTTATAACAGAATAGGATAGACGTTAAATAAATAAAACAAATTCAGTAATAAAAAACATTACCTTCAAAACCAATACAAATAACATTCATCTTGTTACCGAATGATCGCAAATGGACCAATCACAAGAACTTTACAACCAGACCCTAATAATTTATCCTGATACCAGTAGAAGAAGGCAGGCAAGGTTACAATAACTTGAAAGACGATCAACTTAGTTTAATTTCGTTCTTTTGAATAATATTTTTATTTTAATGGATTAACGCCTTTTATTGAAAATACTCCAGTATTACAATTTGTTTTGTTACACTAACAGTTTTTAAAAAGTGGGGTGCAATCTCAAGTTGCTCTATCTTCATTATTAAACTAATAATTATGTACGCGGTCTACACACCCAGAAATGTGTTCTAAACGCTAAGACATCATTCGACATTAAAAATCTTTACAAATGACTCCCTATTTTGTACTTAGTACATTTTCGTAAGTTTTCTTTAAGAGGGGACTCTGAGCTTGGCGCAACTTAAATGCGCGCACTCAGGAGTTCTGCTGAACGGTTGGTAATATCATTACCAAATTTGCAAGGATGTTAATATTTTTTTTATTGATATCCGCATTTGGTTGCAAAAATTAAGCCTTAAAGATCCATGGCGAGACATACGTCCAAAACGTGAAATTTGGGAAATCCAAAACAATTCCAATTCTGGAAATTTCCACCAAACCGTTTATCTTACGATAAAACCAAATTAACCTAAGCGTTCACATTGATTAAACGTTGATATCCAGTATGCAAATTTGAGTAAAAAGAAATCCGTACACTTGGAATAAATTCCCGAATTTGACCAAAATGGGGTAAATTTTGGTGATTTCATTATTTTTTTATTCAAAATCAATTAATTAATTTAACAATACGCGTACTGAATAGCATATATTTATTCTTTTTTAACGTAAGTGTGAAATTTGATAACGGTGTTATAAACCGTTTACCCGAAAAAAACAGAAAGCTGAGCGCCTAAACTCGTCTCCGCGCCAGCCTCAGCGACTCCTCAATATTATTATGAAATTGCTATCGAATGTAAAAGATGTTGTGTACATCTAGATTGCAGTGCGTTGAACTCCAGCATTTTGATTTTAAATATTTAGCACATTTATTTTTGAGCCAAACATTTTCTAGCAGTTTAGTTTGATCTATTTTGAGTCACCTTCAGATAGACTATGCTGGTTAAACTTATAAGAATAAGCATGGACAAAAATTGGATTAGATAAAAAGTATAGCACACGTGCAGTGCAGCGCTTTCAAACGTAACTTGTAGGCATATAGCAGTCAACACTTTTGTAACATTCCCTCACAATTTATGATTACATGGAGATAGATTCAAGCTTATACTTGCAGTGGATAAGAAAACACTGATTTTTTAATATGCTACGTCAATTCGTTTTTTTAAAGAAATTCAATTTGATGTTTATTTTGGTTAAAAAGTGTCTGAAAGAAAACCATTAAGGCTATTCCACCGCGTTAATCTATTTTCCAAAATATGCTACTAAGTCAAAATATAGTGAATGGCTTTGAAACATGGCTATTTTAGAAAATCAAAAATATTTTTTCCAAATTTTTCTGATCCGGTACACGGCCAATATAGCCACCTAAAAATAATTTCAAACTTCAATTCGCCAGGGCACACCATTCAACGTAGGGTGTTGTGCTAATGTGACATTCATTTTCAACTGTTTTTCTTTGGACTGACTGAGAGAAAACAGATTTATTTTAACTAGGAAAACGCTTAAGTCCCGCCGCGTTGTTGGATGAGCGTAGTTGGTGCATTGAGCTGCCATGTGTTACGCGGATTTTCTGTTGTTCTGTGAAAAAATCATTACTTAGTCGAAGATTTTTTTAAATTAAATTAAATTAAATTAAAAATTAACTTAAATTTTTTAACAAATCGTAATTTTTACGTAATTTTTAAAAAAGAAAAAAATCGTAAAATTGCAATTTTCATAAGAAATAATTATTCGATTGCGCTCAAATTTAACACGAGTATATAAATTCATAAAATTAAGGTTCTATGAAAAAAAAATTACAATAGGATAAAGCATGTAGGTGTTATAAGTCAAAGAATTGTTTTAAAAAAGAAAAAACCCGTAAAATTTATATTTTCATGAGAAATAATTTTTCGATTACGCTCAAATTTCACACGAATATCTGAATTCATAAAATTAAGGTTCTGTTAAAAAATCATTACAATCGGTTAAAGCATGTAGGTGTTATAAGTCGAAGAAAGTTTTAAATAATCGAAAAAAATCGTAAAATTGCGTTTTATATGAGAAAAAATATCCCGATTGCGCTCAAAAACGTGGCAGTTCTAAGTTCAGAGATTTCGAAGGCCTCCATGAAATTTCATCGCAATCGGAGTATCGGTTTAGCCGGAATCGTGCTAACAAACAGACAAAAATACAAAAAAAAAAAAAAAAGAAAAAAAAAACATTCCGGATTTTTTTCTCCAGTGTAGTAGAATGGAATCTTCGCTTCGCTCGCTACGCTCGCTACGCTCATCCAACAATTGTCTTTCCTGCGAATTTTTTCGTTTGGCGGTACAAATCGGTAAAAAATACCGCCAAACGAAAAAATTCGCTGGAAAGACAATTGTTAAAATAAATCTGTTTTCTCTCAGTCAGTCCATATAAAAACAGTTAAAAATTAATGTCACAAAAGCACAACACCGTACGTTGAATGGTGTGCCCTGGCGAATTGAAGTTTGAAATTATTTTGAGGTGGCTATATTGGCCGTGTACCGGATCAGAAAAATTTGGAAAAAATATTTTTGATTTTCTAAAATAGCCATGTTTCAAAGCAATTCACTATATTTTAACTTAGTAGCATATTTTGGAAAATAGAAAAACGCGGTGGAATAGCCTTAAATGTTATCTGCTGTATGTGCTGTTTGTATTAAATGGCAGTCTTCTTTTGAACTGGCGTTTGCTATGCATCAGGCTACTACCTAATGATGTAAAATTTAAATTAAGAAATTTCCCTCGTGTCTGTCAGTTTGCAATAGATAGACAAGACAATCACAATAAATAAACATAAACAAACCGCCGGTCCACCATTCATAATTCAATTTTGGGAGGCTGAATGAGACATCCCATTACATTACATTTAATAAGACTAGGAAAACGCTTTAGTCCCGCCGCGTTGATGGATGAGCGTTTTTGTAAGTTTTTAGTTTTTGTAGGTCCACTTTTCCTTTGCAGGTGCTTTTTGAATGCATTGTAGGTGATTGTTGTCAAGTTTCTATTGTTACTTGTTAATTGTTATTATAAACCTAAAAAAACTCATATTAAAACCTTTATTTCTATAGATTCTGGCCAATTTTTTCAACTTTTTCTTTCAAAAAGCAACACATAACCATTACCTTAATGTCCATGTGAAATATGAACGTTGAAGCCCTACCCGTTTGGTCAGAATAGGCCCAAATGTCACGAAAATATCGCACTAAAATCGTAAAAAAAAATCGTGAAAGTACGATATTCATGAGAAATATTTCTTCGATTGTATCCAAAAACGTGGCAGTTCTAAGTTTAAAGATTTCGAAGGTCTCTAGAAAATTGCATCGCAATTGGAGTATCGGTTTAGCCGGAATCGTGTTAACAAACACACAAAAATACAAACAGAAAAAACAAGAAAAACGAAAAAAAATCGTAAAATTGCGATTTTCATGAGAAATAATTTTTCGATTGCGCTCAAAAAGGTGGCAGTTCTAAGTTCAAAGATTTCAAAGGTCTCCAGAAAATTTCATCGCAATTGGAGTATCGGTTTAGCCGGAATCGTGTTAACAAACACACAAAAATACAAACAAAAACAAAAAAGAAAAACCAAAAAAATCGTAATATTGCGATTTTCATGAGAAATAATTTTTCGATTGCGCTCAAAAAGGTGGCAGTTCTAAGTTTAAAGATTTCGAAGGTCTCCATAAAATTTTATCGCAATCGGAGTATCGGTTTGCCGGAATCGTGTTAACAAACAGACAAAAATACAAAAAAAAGAAAAAAAAAACATTCCGGATTTTTTTCTCCAGTGTAGTGAAATGGAATCTTCGCTTCGCTCGCTTCGCTCATCCAATTACATTTTCACTTCCCGATTACTCAAGTATTTGAACATTGCCATGTGCCAAACTGAATTAATTGGGTGTGTTGTGTCCATTGAGCATCCGCTCAAGGCAAGATGTGTATGGAATGTTGTCGGAACCACTGGCGAAGGTCTGAGTAAGGATTAGTGAACCTCAGACAGCATTCGTCGACACACCGTTATAAATATTTCAACCCTTATTATACAAAGAAAGTGGCTGACACTTTGTTGATTTTGACATGTTTTTCATATAAATAGTTTGTACAGCAGAAGCTACAAATTTCCCGAAACTTAGTTTTATGGTGTTAACCTCTTCCCGCATAGAGGCGTCATATGATGCCACTTATATTTTAATTATATTTAATGAGATAAAATAAAAATTTTGTGCCACCAATGCATAGAATACACAAGTGATGCCGTTTAGTACTTCTGAAAAAATCCGCTAGGTGGCAGCACGTGACGGGACAAGGAATTGAGCTGTTCTTTTGGCCACGCCCCCAATATTCATTGTTGACAAAATACCACATGTTTTTTGCATAATTAGTCACGTCATTCGACCGAATATAAAGGCACAATAAATTATTTATTTTTAAACACTTATAATTAATATTTTTTGATGTAGATCTAAAAAGTTTTAAAAATTTACAGCTAAATATGGATGTAAATATGTGGCATCATTTGATGCCCCACTATGCATTAGGGTTGAATGTATTTGAGGTTATTGTTTGTTTTTGCCATTGTTTTGCAAAATATTTTAAAGCTATGCAACTAAATCATAATATTTTATTTAAGTAGTTTTATCCAAATGTAGTCTACAATTATTGTAAAACGTGTCTCCCATACGGTAAGAGGCTGTTAAATTTAGTGACTAGATGATGTATATAATTAATTTTGTAAGATTGTTACTTCAATATACCCATAATTATTTGCATTCTTTTTATAATATCCTAGGCTATTTTTTTGTATTTTGGCCCTAATCACATAATCATCTACTATAATCACAATTTTATTTTATTTTATGATAAGATATGTAAAATTATACTTTTTTTCAAATTGCTTTGTTTAAAATACTAAATATTCTACATAAAATACTAATTCAAAATCTATGTAAGATTTTGTTGTATGCTCCTAATTATTTCATTGTTGGCATAGTGTACACAATGGCCATTTAATTCCGAGCAGAAATGTACCCCAAAAAATTAATTTTGAATTTTTTTAATAATTTTAGTATTTTTTTATTTTTCCCCTGAGTACTAAAATAATTATTCTAAGAAAATTGGAAAAATCATGCATGAAGAGGCTAAAAAATAAAATATAGTTTTATCATGTTTTTTCAATGTAAAATTATATGCTCTCTGCTAATTGGAGAAGAAGAATATTCAATCATTTGAATTAAAATTATCACTCTTCTTATCTTATCACTCTACTCGATGTCTTTTTCTGCATTTATACCTCCAGCAATATAGAATAGGCCTATATAATTATTTTAAAATAATGTATTTGTCTAATAAGGAACCTTCTTAAAAAACAATTATTTCATTATGGGACTAAATTAGTATAATGGTGTATATGTAGTTTGGTTGAATGTGCAGGGGCTATTTGAGAACTCAATCTAAAACATTCGCCTTACTTATTATTATTATTATTATTTATTTTCAATATGTCTGGATTACAAACGTACATAGCTGGGCAAGAGTGGCAGGCCCATAACACAAGTGCCTTGCCACCAGTTTAATATCAAAGTCAATTTAACAGCAACTTTATACACAGTAACAATATTACAAGCATATACTACAGTTAACCTACTAGGCCTATAACAGATGGGACCTATAAGAAATACACATATATATACTTATAAATCGTGATGGATTTTCTGAGAATGAGTGAGGCAATTATATGACATTTGTGAGTTGTAAGTGGTGCATCTGTGTTTCATTGTTTATCTTCAGTGACTGTATGTGTGTGAGTGTGCGTGTGTTAGTGCGAGTGTGAGTGTGAGTGTGAGTGTTTGTGAGTGAGTGTGAGTGTGAGTGTGAGTGGAGTGTGAGTGTGAGTGTGAGTGTGAGTGTGAGTGTGAGTGGAGTGTGAGTGAGTGTGTGAGTGCGAATGTGAGTGTGAGTGTGTGAGTGTGAATGGGAAAGTGAATGAGTGTGGGTGTACGTGTTTTGGTCTAGCCATTAACTATCTATTAGGCCACGCCTTCAAGTGAGCTCCAAAAGATTAATTTCGCTCAATTGCCTAGTATTTGGGTCAGAGAGTTGTACAAGGTTATGCGCGACAAAAGAATCCTCTCCTGTATAGTTCAGTCCGCGCGAAAGGAGGATACAGCGCGACTCCTTTCCCGTATCGAAACTGATCTGTACCCGAGATGCACTCTGGGACAGAGGGTCAAGTGCGATGATGTTCAGAAACATTTTTTTCATAAAACAATACATCTATTTCATTTAGTGTGTTTTCTATTGACAAAATGTTACACATTTCCAGCCGCTCAGATCGTCCACAGTCCTTCCTATTCGTGATAAATTTCGTTGCCCTGTTTGTTATAGTTCTAGCTTAGTATGTTCCCCTGTGTAGTCGGGTGCCATGCAGGTGAACATACGTGATTACAGAGTTAACTAAACTAAGATACACAATTCGTTTCACTTCGGCGAGCACTGGAAGGTGCGAGATAAAAAGCCGAGTAATTTGGCCGATTTGTTCCTCACAATCTCGGTTTGTATGTTCCGTTTGAGGTCATTTGACACTGTTATACCCAGGATTTTCATCACTGAAACAGTGCCAATAAATCCCATTTATGATGTACGAACTTACCCTGGGCTTTCTTGAGATCGTGATTGTCATGTGGGTGGACTTGCTGTGGTTCAGGGCCATGCAATTTACTTCACACCACATTTCAATGTTAGCTACACAGAGAAAAATATTTACCAAACAATTATTGCTAACTTTATTTTGCTGTTCCAGCAATATTTTCGGTGAATTTAACAGATCAGGTATGCTGAAACAGCAATACAATTATTGCTAACTCTAAAATAAAGAATCCAGCATGATATTTCGCTGCAACAGCAGAATATTTTGCTAGTTGGTACTTAGCGAAACATTCTGCTCCTGCAGCAAAATATTATGCTAAATTTACCGAACGTTTTGCTGATTCGAATGTAGCGATATGTATTGCAAGCTACCTCGCGAGACCTGCGCGAGATTTGACGAGATAGCTTACAGTGCGCACGCCAAGAAATAGCAAAGTGAAGCACCGAGCATCAAGCATGGCCGTTTACTTGCCAGTTACCTTACCTATGACTGTGAGGTTTAACAACAAAGTAGTTGCAAATAATAAAGGTATGTATAATACAACATGTGATTATATAGTACAATTATTATTATGTATGATACCTAATATGTACCGTGCTGATAAACTCAGAGAAATAGCTAATTACAAAATTACAACTTCGTTGCAGATAACGAGACAACAACGGAAGGCGGCAAGAGTACAGAAACTTTGAAGCAAACTATACAACCATTTGTGATTGTCGGAGGAAAAAAGGAACAATGCCGTCGTGTGTTTTCTTAATATTGAATAACTCTCGCGTGTATCTGTGTGAATTTTTTGGTGAAAATAATTATATTTTTATAACATTGTGATATTTTAATAAATTTGTTTTTGCCACGAACGAGCGACATCTTGTCCCAAGCCAGCAGAATGTTTTGCTGGGATTACAGAACATTATGCTGGTACAGCAGTATGTTTTACTGAACCAGCATAACGCTCTGTAATTCCAGCAAAACTTTCTGCTGGACCAGCAAACCGTTCTGTAGTCCCAGCAAAACATTATGCTGGCCAGCAGAATATTCTGTAATCCAGCGGAACGTTCTGTAATCCCAGCAAAACATTATGCTAACCTGCAGAATATTCTGCTATCCCAGCGAAACGTTTGGTAATTCCAGCAAAACATTATGCTGGCCAGCAGAACGTTATGTAAACCCAGCAAAACCATTTTCCTAAAGTAGCATAATGTTTTGTAAATATTAGCAATACTCGTTTGGTGTTTTCAGCAAAATGTTTTCTTGTCCATATAATAACAAACGTTTTGCTGCTGGTGCAAAACGTTCTGTGAATTCAGCAATAATTTTGTAAATATTTTTCTCTGTGTAGGTCTGCTTGAAGAGCCACTTCATCATCTTTACATTTAATCTCTCTATACACTGTACAATCGTCGGCATATTGGCGAATGCGGGAAATTATACACTGTGGTAAGTCCATCATGTAAATGGTGAACAATAGGGGCCCTAAGACAGACCCTTGTGGCACGCCAGACACAACATTACACTCACTTGAACACGCTCCATCGTAGACCACAAGCATACTGCGACCCACTAAGAAGCTACTGATCCACCCTATAACCTGGCCGGAGATGTTGTAACGCTGGAGCTTGGCAAGCAGACGTCGATGAGGGACCCTGTCGAACGCCTTCGCCCAGTCCAGTGATATGACGTCGATCCGCGTACCAGCAGTAGCATCCAGCGTCTGTTGCCAGTCATCGATGGCCCCAGCGAGCATAGTGACGCATGATCTCCTCGGTAGAAAGCCGTGTTGTTGCGTGTTGATCGCTTGCATGTTGTGTAGGTGTGACATTATTCTACTGTTGACAACCCTCTCCATGATTTTCCCAACAACAGATGTCAAGGAAATCGGGCGGTAGTTGTTGACGTCGCTTCTTTTCCCACTCTTGAACACAGGAACAACGTTGGCCTGCTTCCAGTCATTGGGCAGTTTGCATTGTTGCATGGAAGTTTCAAAAACGTGGCAGAGTGATGGAGAGATTTCCTTGGCGCATTCATATAGTATTTTAGCAGGTATGTTGTCAGGACCCAGAGCACCGCCGGGACGAATTTTTTTTATGGCTCGGGTTACTTGAAGAGGAAGAAACGGGATTGTTTGGAGAGGGGGGTGTTCGTGTGATTTTGGGAAGTTTGGGGGACAGAGGTTGTCATTTGAATCGTTAGGGAGAGAGAAGTTTTTTTGAAACTTGGTTACAAATGCCTCGGAAATTGCTTGCGGGTTACTTACATTTACATTATTTACAGTGAAGTGGTGAGGCGCGGAGCTTCCACTTTTACTATGTACATATCCCCAAACTTTTTTTGGGTTGCCGTCGCCTAGCTTCCACATGTATGTGTCGTGTGCGTTTCGTGTTTCCATTTTTACTAGATTGCGTTGCTTCCGGTATGCTTCCCACTTTTCGTCGCACTTGTTACTCTTCCACTTGCGGTACAATTTATCCCTCTTGTGAATTATATTTATTAGACACTTGTTTATCCATGCTGGCCTTCTTTTTGAGTTTACTTTTACCTGTGGCACAGCGGTTTCAACACACTGCCAAAAAGTTTCTTTCCATTTAGACCACACTGTTTCCACGTCATATTCCCCGTTTGTTATACACGGCATTTTGCTACTAAGTAACTTCTTTAGCAAGCCCCAGTTCGCTCTGTTGTAATTTAGCGTTTGCCGTTTTACAACTTTAGGTTTAGGCGGCTGCCATTGCAGTGTATATTTTATTGCCATGTGGTCGCTCACGCCTGGGATAACCTCCACTTCCCCCAGGTGGGCGGGGTTGTTTGTTAGTACAAGGTCGAGTATTGTACGCGAGGTCTTGGTTATTCGCGTAGCTTCCTTGACCATCTGGTGGGGCACTACGCACATGAACGCCGAGAGGAACTTGTCGGCCAAGGAGTTCGCAGGCACAGCATGGTCCATTGGTCCCCAGTCCACATCAAGATTGAAATCCCCACACAGGTATATGGCTTTGTATTTATGTTGTATGTTTTGCACCATTTCTAATGACTCAATTAAGCCGTCATTGACGGGAGTGTCACTGGAATTGGGCGCTCGATACGCCGAACCCAATAGTAATTTGTGATTACCGCACTTGATGTCAACCCACAGTATCTCTGCGTTGTTCTCGAGGCTTGTGAGCGAGCAAGACACCTCCACCCCTTCTCCTAATTGCCTCCCCCGCTGGGCGGTCTTTTCTGAAGACCAGGTAGCCTTCCGGTATTACCTCCGCGTCGCCGATCGAGGAATGTAGCCATGTCTCGCACGAGAAGATAATTGCCGGGTTGACAGCTTCAAGCCAAGCTTGGATTGCGGGTCGCTTCTTTCTGTTTGCAATGTTGCGTGCATTGAATGACAGGCAGGTCAGCTTCCCGCGGTTCCTAGGTTTGAGACTGTCGTGGCCGTCCGTTGTATTTAGAGAAGAGTTACCAACTGCGTCGAAAAAAGAGTCACTGAAGGTTGGTATGGAGCAGCTCCAACAATCCCATCGGGCATCGCCTTTCGTCATTTTCTTGTGCGCTGTAGCAGATATGTTCGCACAAGTTCGGTGGGCCACCTTTCCACAAGAGTCACACTTCACAAATAATTGGTTTTTGCGTCCTCTAGCGTCACATATGACTGCAGTGGCGGCTCTAGTATATGAGCAGCGGAGCACGTGCCCCCCATCATTAATTATTACTCTTTATAAATTGTATGGAGTGTTAAAGAATAGCGTGGCAATGTCAGCAATTGAGATTCCCGAATCTGAAATATTTTCTCGGATAGCGATGTTTTTGGTTTGGATAGTAGGTCATCTCACGAGCACTCTTCTGAAATGCGCCGTCGTATTCGAAAATTGTGGGTAAAAAAAACCTCTGGTCGTAGAGCAAGTTTTTTTCTAATGGCAAAATTCTACTGTTAAAGAGCAGCAGAAACCTTGTGCTCCCACCACGTGTGAGGGTTGAATAGGACGAGTTCGCTACGTTTCCAAGAAACTATAGGGGTAGGAGGGGAAGAGGGGAGCGTTTGGGACAGGTTGATGATTTTTCAGTATCCATTCTGTAAGTGGACGGGGTGAAAATGTTATGAATTTGACTTTTGAGTGAAGTGAACGATTTATTAATAGTTAATAGCAATTAGAATTAGCAAGCATGAATACAGTGAATACAGGCGCATGGACTTTCTCTATAAATAGGTAAGTACTGGAAAATTAAAAATTAGAATTAATAAATACCATTGTAATTCCAAGCATATTTTATAATCTCAATTTTTAAACGCGCTGGAAATTGTTTTATACCGCTGCCGCCCCCCCCCCCCCCCCATAATTACACAAGAAAAGTGGGTTTCCAAGGTCAGTGGCGTATCCAAGGGGAGGGAGAGGGGTAGACAAAACCCCCCCTGTGGCAAAAAATAAATCGAAAATATGTCTCCAAAAAAAAAGTTATCCCTATGCCAAACCCATACTATCATTTTGTCATAATTAATTTACATAATAAGTTAAAACTACAAAAAAAAAGATGGTGATAGGTTAAAATACGAGAATAAAATATCCTAATGACTAGGTCCTCAGATCGCTTCTAAGGCCATCTCGGGCAATAATACCCTAAAAAAATGTTGCCTCCGGCGGCTGGGGCTTTGCCCCAGAGTCAGACCCCAGCTGTTCCGCGCAAATAGAACCCCCCTTTGAAGTTTCACATTGTTTTGTGCCCCCCCTTGCGACGAGACCACGAGCCGCCACTGCATATGAGGCAGGTTGGGCTGGTCAATGTGGGACCTGGATTTAATTCCACGTCGCCGCTGAGGGCTAGTGCCAACAGGGTGGCAACGCTGAGCCCGATGGTCGGCTCGCGGCCCCGCCTGGCCCTCCCGCCTCGGTCGCCGAGCGCTAGAAGAACCTTCCTGGCCGAAATGCCCGCACCGCAGTATGTGTAAACCGAAACCGACCGATTGTTAACGACCAGTAAGTTTCCTCGCAGAGGTTCGAACTTTATTTTATCGTAAACACTTTCACGCACCAGAACTGATTCACTCGAAAAACTTACTGCGCGAATAACCGCGAATATTATTAAAACTCCCGGGAGCGGTCCGAACATTGTACTGCGGCCACGCGCCATCTTGGCCTGTGGTGGCGGCTGTCGAGCCGCCAACATCTCGAATCAGATTCTCTCACTTTCCATGATCGTTCTCTGTTGGTCCTATATATATATATACAAATACAAAAATTCTTCATTCTTTCCCTCCTTATTGTTGCTCAAATTGCCTTACTAGTATTAGAATCAGCGGTTGCTATCATTCAATCTTATGTATTTGCCGTTCTAAGAACCCTGTATTCTAGCGACAACACACAACACAAATTACAACACACACAAACAACACATTACAGCACACTGATCAAATTATATATATATATATATATATATATATTTCTGAGGTTTTCGTGGTTATTTGTATGTGTTACCATCTTTAAATAATTAAATTTACTTCTTTCGGTTTACCACGTATATTGTTTATTTAATCCGACGTTTCGACTGCTTTACTGTCTTTGACAAAGATTGGTGAAATCCAGTCGAAACGTCGGATTAAATAAACAATATACGTGGTAAACCGAAAGAAGTAAATTTAATTATTTAAAGATGGTAACACATATATATATATATATATATATATGTTAACACATATATATATATACAAATACAAAAATTCTTCATTCTTTCCCTCCTTATTGTTGCTCAAATTGCCTTACTAGTATTAGAATCAGCGGTTGCTATCATTCAATCTTATGTATTCTAGCGACAACACACAACACAAATTACAACACACACAAACAACACATTACAGCATTACAGCACACACATTACAGCATTTGTATATATATATATATATACAAATACAAAAATTTGTATATATATAACTATGAAATGTCGTGCTATATTATTTTTATATTAGAAAAATCAAGCTAACAAATAACAAATACTAATTTAGCTTACAACATCACAGACGGCGTAATATAACCAACCCGGTTGAGGCTTAAAAAATATGAAGTACCGTTGCCGGTAGATGGGAATGCATTTATTATATAATGATTGGAGCCCCTAGCTAAGTACTTATTAATTTTGTGGAGTAAAATAATAAGTATTAATGAAATAGCCAGGTATACAGAATTAAAATCTTTGACCAATAGTAAAAGAGGACTATTCTCCGCCCGCCTCGTTCATAGCTCGATAAATATATTGAGAAATACAGCTATCTATGGCTCTCAGTGGTTTTTGTGAACAACTAGTCAAATTATAAATTACCTGAACCAATAATGGGTGACATATGTAAACAAAGAATAAATTACTAAATAATGATTTAAATAAAATAAGTTTATTTATGCTCATTTGAATATAACTTTAAATAGTCTACATCTACAAGACTTCCATCGATCGATAATGCAGTTCACAGGGCGATATAAATCATAGCACAGAGAGTTGACCACGCGATGTCGGCGAAGGAGGTATCTTCCAGACCTCTTGATATTTTACATATGACCCCGGCTGTCCATTTAATAGCATTGTTTCTAGTTCGTCAGGGCAATCAAGGTCACAAGATAACATTTTGTTTAAAGTAACAATGTCACTCATTTTACGATTGGCTTCAAAAGTAAGCAATTGGGATTCTCAACACAAACACTGGTATAATTTTCTCTGTGGTAGTCGTCTTTCTTGAGAAACACCACTTTACAAACTTCTGCTGCAAACGCTCAAGTTTATGAATTTTAGTAGTATAGTGAGGTGACCAGACAACAGTGGCATAGTCAAGAATGAGTAATATAATAACTAGGAAAACGCTTAAGTCCCGCCGCGTTGTTGGATGAGCGTAATTGGTGCATTGAGCTGCATTGTGTTACGCGGATTTTCTGTTGTTCTGTGAAAAAATCATTACTTAGTCGAAGATTTTTTTTAAAATTTAAAATTAAATTAAATTTAAAAATTAACTTTTTTTTTTAATAAATTTTCATTTTTACGTAATTTTAAAAAAAGAAAAAATCGTAAAATTGCAATTTTCATAAGAAATAATTATTCGATGCGCTCAAATTTTACACGAGTATATTAATTCAGGGAAATTAAGGTTCTATAAAAAAATCATTACAATAGGATAAAGCATGTAGGGGTTATATGTCAAAGAATTGTTTTTTAAAAAAGAAAAAACCGTAAAATTTCGATTTTCATGAGAAAAAATTTTTTCGATTACGCTAAAATTTCACACGAATATCAAATTTCATAAAATTAAGGTTCTTTTAAAAAATCATTACAATCTGATAAAGCATGAAGTGTTATAAGCGAAGAATTTTTTAAAATCGAAAAAAACTGTAAATTGGTTTTTTATAAGAAAAAATTTCCCGATGTGCTCAAAAACGTGGCAGTTCTAAGTTCAGAGATTTCGAAGGCCTCCATAAAATTTCATCGCAATTGGAGTATCGGTTTAGCCGGAATCGTGTTAACAAACAAGAAAAAACTACAGAAAAAAAAGAAAAAAAAACATTCCGGATTTTTTTCTCCAGTGTAGTGAAATGGAATCTTCGCTTCGCTCGCTACGCTCGCTACGCTCATCCAATTATGTTATATAGTCTACGCTCTACGGATAACAGTATTAGAGAAGTCCTTATCACAAGTACTTATCATGAATCCAAAAATTAAATAATGCACACTCTATAGCGTAATCAAAATGAGCGCGGTATGATAAATTTGATTGATCGATTGATATGACGGATATTGATTATTGATTATTCATATCTGTGTCAGTGTGCTATTATGATTCCAAAATTTCCTTCCTAGATGCATCTTCTTCTTCTTCTTGGTGGGAGTCTTTCATTCATATTTCATAAGCGTTGCATCCCTTTGGAAGAAATGTCTAAAGCGCCTGAATGCGGCAACCCTCGCAACGTTGGTGTACAGCTAGTTGCAGTTACTTTCGTCAGGCGTCAGGGTTTCGCTTCACTCCACGAAGCACAAGAGGGTGTGGAGATTGCTTGATAGACTACATTGGACAACCTGTCCCGTCATGGGGCAGATGACTTCAAAATGAACTATGTAAAAGTCTAACTATCACAACTAATTAATTACTTATCGCATTTTAATTTGTTTAATGTCGTACTGAAATCAATGCAGGGTTAGTTACCACGAAGATCTTGGAAAGCATTTCTACGACTAAAAAATAAAATGGCAATACTATCAATCAAACGGGTGTACAAATTAAATTTCCACTCTCCGATTGAAACATAATTGGGTTTTATTTGACTTTCGGCAATGATTGTATTCCAAATCCGTATTCCAACCAGCAGAAAATAAATACGTGTAAATATTGAAATTCAATACGGACCAGAATACTAAATGAGTTATGCCAAATACTATTTGCGTTTTGACATAAGCAAACAATCGTTGAACGGAAAACATTTAAGATCACACTTAAAAAATAGATAATTGCAGAGGATACACACACACACACACACATATTTAACAATACACATAATAACACATAATAATAGATAATTGCAGAGGGTGACATATTTAAAAAACAGATATTAAAAACCTATAGGTACTTTTTGCGGAACTGCGAAAGTAGTATTTTCATCAAAGTCGCGATAATGTATACGTAGTACGTCCTTAGTCAAAGGAAATCAGTAATTAACAAATTTTTCTTCTTTCGATTGCGCAGGTTGAGGATTTGAAATAAGGGAACTTAAAAATGCTTTTACTTCGGGAACTTACTAATGGAATAAGCAGTCCCTATACCCTGACGTTCATTACTTGTACTTAGAGCGTTAGGGGAATACAAGTATTCTGTATTTTACAAACACCAACAACGCTCCCTCAATTTGCCCAGAGTAGCATTGTCTTTATCGACAGTATAAATTTGGGCGTTAAAGAATAAATGTATTCATTTGGCGTAGGGGAATTGGCAGTCGGGAGACAGACACACTGAAATCGAGCACCCACGTTGAGTGTCGAGGAAGTAGTGCCATTGTGTGGGGGGGGGGGGGCATTATTCATTTAGTTGAGGTGGCGTATGCACTGGTACAAATTTTACCTCCAGGTGGGGAGAATTTATTATTATACACATAATATATCTTATTTATTATTGATATCTATTGTTATTAATTTTATGGTATTACTATTTCTATTATTATTATTATAATTACTGTGCTAGTTATTCTATCCCTCTCTCTCAGGAGACGGTATATTCTTTTTTGTCGAATCTGTGAATAAATCTGAAATGAAATATAATGTATAAGCATCTACACTATCGTTCCTGATGCAGAAATACTACTAGAATTAATTATCTTAAAGGGGATACAACCCCTCAAAATTGTTTTTTACCACATTATCTATAGAACAAAACTACAATAAAATTACCGTTTAAAAACTTTTATCTCGTAACTGTGATTTTACACGAATTATTTAATTTGTTTGATCCTGAAATTTGCAAAAGTTTGGCATTTTAAGAAATCTCTAAAATTGTCATTAACCTGCTTATTTTTTGTTTTACATAGATATTAGAGCATCGTAACGTCAACAATCTAAAAAAAGGACTTTATACATTGTGTCTTGAAACTGTGCACAAATATACACACAAACATGCAAAAATGTGCATTCAAAAATCACACATCTTCTTAGAAATCAGCATAGTAGGGGTAAATGGGGGCTCCTGCGCCAGTGGAGGAGCCGGATTTAACATGGGCTCTTATGGAGTCTCCTCCACCCATGCCGTGGAGGAGCGTTGCGGGTGTTTCAACCTCAATATAACCTATGTTACCATATCGTAGGGCGTAAGTCGCATCACCCTTTTATTATTTCTCATTCCACAACCCCCTCCAACCCCTCATTCAACCCCAATTTCAAAATTTGATTTTATCGACTTATAAACTAAATAAATAAATACTAATATGTTAAGTGAATACTCATGTCATCGGGCCTTCCCAAATACCTCTTTCCCAATCCACCAACCCCCTCAACCCCCTCATTCATCCACTATTTAAAAATTTATATTTTAAAGGCTTATAAACTAAATACAAATATGCATAGTGAACACTCTTGTCAAAGGACCTAGCCTTCACAACTCCAACCCCCCCCCGCCACCGCCACCGCCACAACTAATATCCCTTCCATCCTCTATAATGAAAATATACCTCCATAAATAAAATAAATACCAAGAGCGTCTTGATGTGACACACGACTAACTGCAGGACTTAACCTCTACCTAATCCTCCTCCCCTACCTTCCATACAACCACCCTTATTTCAATTTTACATTTTATAAATAAATACTCTACCGTATGCAGCTAAAAGTATATAGCTAGGACCTAGCCCACATCACCTGTACACTCCCAAACCGGTCAGTACAAAATTTTAATTAACATAAGCATTTAAATATAATATTACAAAGCATGTTCCTACAATCTATTCCACATAATCCTTAGATATCTCGACCCCTTATAAATAAATTATGTGTTATACTCTCATACTCAATTACGTGCATCAATTTGTTAATAGCCACAGTCTCGCAGACGCAGCATCAGCATTTAATTATTACGTAATCGTAACATGATCGACTAGGTCGTCTCCGCTTAATATTGCAAGTTTGAAGATTTACAACGAGCGCGACACCTGTTTATTGTTTCGTCATAGTTATGAATTGCATAGATTTGTAAATGAATAGACTTACATTTTCTACGAAGCATTACACTACTGCGTTACTATTTTGAATAACTAGGAAAACGCTAAAGTCCCGCCGCGTTGATGGATGAGCTTTTTAAAGTTTTTAGTTTGCGTGGGATATCTTTACTTTTGCAAGTGCTTTGTTTTGCTGCCTACGCATTGTAGGTGATTGTTGTCAAGTTCCTATTGTTACCTGTCAATTGGCATTATTTACCGTAAAAAAACTTATATTGAAAGCTTTATTTCTATGGATTTTGGCTAAATTTTTCGATTTTTTCTTTCAAAAGTTACTACATCACCATAACTTAATGTCCATGTATAATATGAACATTGTAGCCCAACCCGTTTGGTCAGAATTGGCCCAAATGGCAAGAAAATATCGCCAAAAAATTAAAAAAACTTATATTAAAAGCTTTATTTCTATAGATTCTGGCTAACTTTTTCAACTTTTTCTTTCAGAAAGCAATACATCACTATTATCTTAATGTCCATTTGAAATATGAACGTTGTAGCCCTACCCGTTTGGTCAGAATTGGCCCAAATGTCACGAAAATATCGCACTAAAAATCGTAAAAAATCGTAAAAGTACAATATTCATGAGAAATATTTCTTCGATTGTACCCAAAAACAATACACCTCTAAGTTTAGAGATTTCGAAGGTCCCCTTCAATTTTCATCAAGATCGGATATGCCGTTTGCCTAGTAGAGAGTTAACAAACAGACAGAAAAAAAAAAAAAAAAAAAAAACACCCGAGCTAAATTTTTTGGGGGGTCGGTGAAATTGAAGTCTTCGCTTCGCTCTTCCAATTACTTTGTACACATTAAAAATTAAAGTATAATTTCATTTCACCAAACCGAATTTAGTAATATCAAACGAAAAGTAATATCAAACAAATAATTTCATTTAAAAATATAAACCAATTATTGCGTGTTACAATAAAATTATAAATACAACATACAACAATCGATATTTATTTAAGACGGAATAGTGTAGGTAAACATAAATAATAGCAATTTGTTACATCTTATAATAATATTATTTCATTTATACTTTTCAACGTATACAAAGTAACATTTTTCTAGCACACATGTATTAGTGATTTGACGTCAGAATTTAATTGCAATGAATAGTATGTTAACAGGGTATGTGCCTTACACTTTAATACTACCAAACATATTCGTATATTCAAATAATGTTCAACCAATAATTTGTAATTTGCAAAGGTCAATGGTTCTCTTATAATCACAACGACAGCATATTTTTATTATCACGTGATCATCACATGATAGCACTCCACGTTTTCTGTCAATGTTGCAAGTTTTACCGCGAGTCCATCACACATTATCTTATTTTTCCTTAAAGTAATGTGTTTTATAGGTTTGTAATTGAATGGACTTACATTTTCTATTTAGTATCACACTTACAAAATCAAAATCAATATTTCATCTTGGCTATTTTAAATTAATACTTCGCGCACATAAACATGTATGCAGTCACATTTCTCGTAAAGCAAATTTAATAATATTAAATTGAAATTAAAAACTAATTTTAAACTATAAATGCGTGCAACAACAAATATAAATATAATTAATAATTATGCATCAATCAGTATGATAGAAGGAATAATATAGGATAGGTAAACACAAATAATAACAATTTGCTAATTTATATAATATATATTTTTCAACATTTACACAAAAGTAATATTTTTCAACAATACATATTGTTTACAACTAAAAATTACTAACGTACACAAATAAAAGAAAAACATATAAGTTACTTGTTTGTTTGTTATTGTTACTAATTCTAAAGTAACCGTACGACAATGTTTCAATACAATCATTTAGTAAATACCGTTTATCATCTGCTGGTGACAAAGAAATCTGTATACTGTCCATGCTT
Organism: Sweltsa coloradensis; assembly: GCA_024449915.1. NCBI lineage: Eukaryota > Metazoa > Arthropoda > Insecta > Plecoptera > Chloroperlidae > Sweltsa > Sweltsa coloradensis. Next base: position 23,455 of record JAMZAV010002823.1, on the reverse strand, counting down.
ACGTTATTTTATCGTGTACATGTCTTCACTTATTATTTTACTATTTAATAATAATTTTTTATCATGTTCATGACGTATCTTCTTTTTAATGGTTAGTTTCACAACACCTTTAGCAACTTTCTTTTCTTCACCATCTACCTTCAATAAGAATACATTTTAGGTCTCAGACCAATAATTATCATAATTAAACTCTAACTATTTCATCTTCATTTACGCGCAAATTTTCTTAAACAATCTACTTTGACCAAATAAATAACAAGTATCCATACAAGAGAATTTAAACTCAAGACTCAAATAATTCTATTCTAATTCACGCCTATGAATAATATTATGTTGTCTTTAAAATAAATATTTTTACTCACTTCGTCCATTTATTTAAAAAGACAATGTAAAAGTGTTTACGATTTAAAAGTACATTACTACAAATAAAATTAATTCGTAATTTTTGTTTTGTTTTGTTTGAGTGTAGATCTTTAACATATTTAAACTATCTTTAAATCATTAAATCAGAGAAGACAAATAGAAGGTAGTATCAAAAATATCAATCTTTTAGTTACCTGGAAATAATTTTATCATGCAGTGTTTAAATTTTCTCATGAAATGACAAATTACAATGTTTGTATAGAACATTTTGTACTTTTTGTAATGTTTTCTCACTTAAATCGGCAAGTTTTTATTTACAAGTAAGTTTAATTCCCATTATCATTGTAAACTGTTATAAGCCTACAACAATAAAATAAATAATGATTCATGTGCAGCTTATACAAATAAATAACAGATAAATATAGTCTATGGAAACTATAAACTACTCAAGTGGATAAATTAATTTAAATAATTTTCGTTAATTTCTTTCACAATGGTGTTCACATACCTTTTAACGCATCTCAAGAAATTATATTGTAGCATTTCGTTCACTCTAGGATGTTTATATTTTAAGTGCTAACATGTCCTACCATCAGTATATAAGTTTATAAATATATTTTGCTTTCGTTTTTGCATTCTTGTTTATTTTCAAAGAATGTTTACCATTGAAGCTATTTATTCTTACAAAATATATATATTACACAATACTTACTACTTTGTTAGAGAAAGAAGTTTTGTTTTCTCAAACAAAATTTTACAATAAATGAAGGTTAGTAAATAGTTAATAACTATACAGTTTTAAACAGAGATACCAATCAATAACATTATTGTAGAGTTAATAATATTGCGATTCAATTGAATTTAATTTCTCATTTTCCAAACTACAGAGCTAACTCATCGCCATCGCTCGCGTTTATTTAATGTTATTTTTTTAAATTGCAACAGGTATATTTCAAACATAACATTTACGAAAAGAATACTGTTTAGCGTATATGCAATTTTTTTTAAACAATATGCTATGAACCAAAAATATAACATGTACCTATACAAAAGAATTGAAATTCATACTCAAATCATTCTGTTATTTCTTGTCTTTGAATGAAATGTTCTTATTATCTTTAAAGTTAATATTTTTCTGCTCTCATCATCTATTTATATCAAAAGTAAAGTAAATAGTAGTGAAAGTGTTCAAGATTTATTATTCAAAGTACATTACTACAAATTAAATTCGAATTATTTTAGTTTTGTTAGAGCTTGGAGCTATGTCATATTTTATCATAAATCAAAGAAGATATATAAAAGGTAGTATCAAAGTATCAATCATTTAGTTACCTGTAAATAATTTTATTCCACAAATTTTAATTTTCTCTCAAAATCAAATTTGTATATATGGGCCTACATTGGAACATTTAGCACGTTTTGAAATGTTTTTCCACTTTAAGCATATAAAAATAAATAACAGTAAAATATTTTATTTCGGGCACAGAGTGAGCACTAATCAAGTTAAAGAATGTTCGAGTTTGTGTTTATTCTATTATCTGTATAGTTTAATACTAACTATTTCTTTTCTGAAATAGTTTTATAGTTAGTTATAACTTACCCCTAACCCGCATTATGCTATGAAAACCAATAAATAATAATTAAAAACATTCAACATTACTAAAAATCCTAGATAAACAATGATAACCCTGGAAAAAACCAAACGAATAATACTATAACATCATCATTGACGTTTTCCCCTCCTTTTGTTCTGAAGAAAATACGTAATAAATACTAATGTAGAGTTTGAATTTAAATAATCCACCATACAATAAAAAAAATAAGAAATAATATTGGTTCATACAATTTAAATTTAAAACTGTTAAACAAATATTATGATTTTAAGAAAATAATACAATTCTGTATTTGGGTCATTATATTATAAGTGGAATATTCATGTCCCTTTAAGTTTTTCCATATCAAATTTTAAAATTAAAATCTGACAATTTTTTTCTAAAATTTATGTTATAATTCCACACGTTTTTAAATAAATTTCAATAATTTTCACTTCAATTTACCCTTTCAACTAGGGTACCTATAATACTTTGGTAATACCTATCAAATGTCATTCCCATGGCTGTCCCTCATTACATTTCTATATACATATGTGTGTCTAAGACTGTACCCTCTATCACTAACAAACTGCATTTTGGCTCTATCTGTTAAGCAATATGATAACTATTATCGGAATTGTTGTTGTTGTAGCATATGAATTTACCCTAAGACACCACCTCTTCTAAAAGTCGTGTCCCTTAGTTTTTTGTCATTACCATGGCAACTACTGTTTGTGTTTTTTCACCCCTTTGTTGCAGAACTTTCTTTTGGTAATGATAAATAAAATGTAAAGGATAAAAAGTTAATTAAAGCTATGCCTAAGGGTAGCTTTCATGTTCCATTATTACACTACAAAATGTAATAAAATGGCAATTTGTAGGTAAGTCTCTTTATCTTTGTCATTCCCATGGCACAAGTAATTAGGCTTAATAATGAAAAAAAAACAAAAAAAAAACAACAATTTCAGTAGTTTCAGGGTAGTTTTTTTAGTCTAATTTGCTAGGGAGTGCAGTATTTTTTCATTTGTACCCTATGAATAGGGGTGAATAACCTTAATTTTGTCATTCCCATGGACAAACAATTATGTCATTCCCATGGATATGGAAAAAACATGGTAATGCTAATCTTACAGGGAAATGATAAAATAATTATGCAAAACAAAATTTAAAAAAACAATCTCTGCTCGATTCATAAATGTGTTCAGTATCCGTTCCTTATACACCCAATTTTTTTTTTAAATTTTGACAACATTTAATTTAAAAAATAACATAATGATAATATTCCATTTATAATATAATGACCCATTTACTTCAAGTATTATTTTATTTTATAAGTAAAATAAATATGTATAAAAGCGTTTACAAAGGTAGTCAAGTCAATGTCATGTAGCATCGTCACGATTAGTTTATCATTAGTCCTACACCAATCAATCAACGAAAGGCTATGTCCATGGTATTTTCAAATAAATATTAATTTGAACAAGGACACATTTTCTTTGTTTCTGTATATTTAAAAAAATACACACTTTGTATTTGTATCAATATTCATAACGTGGTCTATATTTAATAATATTTACTCTTATTCAAGAATTTACAGAATTTTTGAGATTTAAAAAAAAACATTTTACATTTTACTTAATCGAAATCGATAAATTATAATATCAACACTCATCACATGGAAGAAGATGTGAATATTTACTTACTTAATTTTTTATTCATCCCGGAAAGTGTTAACATCTACTTAAAAAGAAACAACGGAGTGACTATTTACAAAATCTTTCATTGCGTAAAATTCAATTTTTTAAAATGATACTACAATTTATTCACTACTTCGTTTGCATCAGTATTATTTTTGTAAAAATCGTTATAAGTCAACGTAAGACATGAACTGAGAAAGATAAATAACTCCATACAACGTAAAAGTCATCAAATAAATCATCTCCCATCTGCCATACCACCTTTCAAGTATAAAAATTACGAAGTCTACAAGTTCATGCATATAAACTTCTCGCGGTTTTTGTAGTCGTTGATTAAACTGTCTCCACAACTTTACATTTTGATAGCAATGTTTTTATTTTATTTACGTTTCATGGTGATATTGATTTTGCTTGTAGATAAACTTTACAATTGTGTATGACTAGACCTTTGATTTTAAAAATATTGATTAATTATTAGGATGTCGTCAATTTTTTATATATAAATCGTCTGGAAATGAAAACAAAAATTATATTTATTTAATACTTTATTAATGCCTCCTTTTTATTCTACAGATAATTTCATTCCAACTTTCATGATTAAAAATGTTTCTTTAACAATATAAGGGGAACAAACGTAATTCTTTACGATATTAAATTAAAATATTTCTTTAAAAAAAATATACCACTAGCTTTTACCACGTTGAACTATAACAATCGGTGTTAGTACAAAACCCCGAAAGTGCATTATCCCGAAAGTGCAAAACACCGAAAATTTAAAGCTTTTTCACGAAAGTGAAAACCCCGAAAGTGTAAAACCCCGAAAAGGTGAAATCACCGAAAGTGTAAAACGCCGAAAGTGTAAAACCCCGAACGTATAAAGCCACGAAAGTGAAAATTCACGAAAGTGCAAAACGCCGAAAGTGTAAAGCCCCGAAAACGTTAAATCACCGAACTCTTGATCATCGTAGTTCAATCTCGCGCAAGTGCAATTCCCCGTAAGTGTAAAACCCCGAAAGTGTAGAACGCCGAACGTATAAAGTCACGAAAGTGAAAATTCACGAAAGTGCAAAACGCCGAAAGTGTAAAACCCCGAAGATGGCAAGGATGTGTTTACGAGTAGCTGACGCCAATCACGGGGGGTTAGGGGCAAAGCGACACGCTCGTGGATAGTCTTGTCACATGAAGGTCGCCTGTCGCGGCATTCAACTTTTATTTACAGCTTTCTTGATGGCATGCAATAAGGGGTTACCCTAAAATGATTTCTTCCACTACCTGCTCCATTCAGCACGTGCGTGCGTGCCTCGTACAATGGATGAGGAGATGAACAGCATGAGCAACATCATATTATAATACACGTGTATTGAAAACTAAAAACTAAACTATCTGCACAAATGCATGATAGACAGTGTAGTGTGACAATGTGTATTTTGATTAATTAATAATCGCAAGTATTTTAGTTTTGCACAACACACTGATTTGTTTGAAATAATCGGCAAGTGTTTGAGCTTTGCACAATATATTAATTTATACAGTCCGCAAACCTAATATTCTGTCTCTAAAAAATATAGCCTGATATGCGTGGAAAGTTATCAACTGTTGGATGGTCAAACCCTTGTTCAAACATAATATAATATGTCATGTCACACCACCAATCATCTCTCAATAGAACACTCTTGTCTTCTTGTCTGTTTTATAAAAGGCCAGTTAAAACTCTAGGAGTCTAGACAATCATTGCAGTCATGTCTGCATGTAATTGGTTATGTACGCAGTGGCGTGGCGAACATATAGAGACCAGGCACCGATACCAAAAGGGGTGGGTGGGTGGTCCCGCAGGGACCCACTTTTTATTTAGGTTCATTAATTAAGGGTGTGTGTCTACGCAAAATAAGTGACTTGGATTTGTACACATTCTCATTTTTATTGACCATTAGACGCCATTGTGTATGTGATTGAAATATGTCAAATCCTAGATAATTTTATTATCTATTAGCTAGTTACAATATTATTTTTCTATCTTTAATAGTTTTGTTTGTAAATTATATAGAAATCACCAATGTGTATTGTGAAAACAATAGATTTACGACTATCGTCCCTTCGTTTTAATCCAATTGGACGGATTTTTTTTCCACAGTTGTATTGAACTTATATGTTGGCTACACTGTTATAAAAGACCGCATTTTTAATGCACGGTCAGGCGCATGTAGCGCGTGGTTATTCAAGTGCTGGTGCTTTCTCGGTGTGTTTTCAGTCACATTAGCTTGAGAGTTCGGGATAGCCAATCAAACGCGAGAGAATCAATGCAGCGTGCGTGAAACGGCGCTCGGAAATACTCGGCTGTCTCCCGGAACGGCCCGAGTTGTCATTGTGCTTGAAAAGTAATTCACTAGTGCGTGATTCTCTTTCGGAAACGTTCGTTGATCTCCGGGAGTCGTAGTTCGTCATACTACACTAGCGTTCCTAGCTGCACATGTCAAAACTCGCAGCTACAGAACAGTGTGTGGAATCTATGGTAGATAGAGCTCTTCTGATTGACAACAAATACGACTCATAAATTGAATATCACATTGGCGCCAAAGGAAAAAAAAGATGATCAAAACTAAAACTGTAATTTACAAAACGTTATCAAGATATTCTGGTCACTTAGATATACTTGATCAATTATTATTTTTTATTGAGAGCATATATTTTATCCACCATGCTGCAATTATTAATAATTTTACAATATTTTCGGCATTGTTAAAACAAAAACTTCTTCGTACAGTGGAGGAAACTATTATTACGAAGGCTGTCACATTTGAAGCATTCTGGAACGGATATTTAACATGGTTATTTAATAGAAATGTATTTATTTATTAGATGGCTTATACGTAAGAAGATTAAAAATAAACTATATTAAATACAATCTATTTTATTTTGAACAGTGAATGTTAAAATGTAGAAATAAAAATTTAATGAATACATAACAAGCGCGCAACACCCCAACACAACAACATCCCCAACACAAGCTGAAGAATCGGTAACGATCTATGGAAAACTGTGTTCATTGTTATCGAAAATACACAATTTCGTTGCAGTCAAATGGTATTGTTAATATAGTACGCATATTTTTTCTTACGGGCTGAAGGAACCCTCCAATGGAATAAACCTCAACTTCCTAGTAAAATATTTGACAGTCAAAGAGGAGAAATGTACATGATGAATTGGTTTTGAATCATCGTGCTATTCTAGTGCGGGTGAAAGACCGCGATTGCACGCATGAATGCAAGACAGACACGAGACAGTAGTCAGCCTCACACAGTTTGTATTTTACAAAACATTATTGCTTTGAATTGTGGATTTCGTAATTGTTTGAAACGCTGTTTGATTTAATTACTTATTGGAGTAAAAACATTATGCTAAGTACTAAGTATGGTAGTTGCTAGTTGGTCAATATGGTTGTGGTTAAAAAGTTCATGATTCAAGTAGGCTACATTCCTCTGCAGTCTCGCATCTTCTCTCACATTCCGAGGTCCTTTTGTTATTGATATTATAAACCGCAATCTGCTAGATGGAACAGAACTGACGCTGACATAATATATAAGAATAGTTTGTGTTTTCTTATATATCTAAGTGTTTAATGTGCCATATGAAGTGAGCCTGCAAGTCTAGTAATACATGTCAACAGACAATGAATTAAAAAGCATACGCAGGCAGGCAGCGCAGAGGCAGTGGTTTTTCCTCGGACATACCGTCACAATCGAATTCCAAAAGGCCTACACGATACCTAGTAGGCACCCTGGGCAATTTTCCCACGATAAATTAAAATTTGTCGTTCATACTTCAACTCAATCTGTAAGTAAAAAAGAGTTTCCTCCCCAAAGACAAAATATCATTCTTTCAATAAGAGCCCATAGGCTCGGTGTGAAACAACAATCATGCACAAAAGTAGCAAAGTGTAATGCATTCGACATAAGATCATAAGAACGTTCATACAAGGATAATCTGAAGGGATTTGAGTGTGATCTTATTAAACCCACTATTTTAAAGTATCCCCAGGGGAAGTTAATTAAAAGGAAGATGATTTCGGATATTGAACATTGGCTTCGGATTGGCACAGTAATAATTATTGGTTTAATTACTTCACACATAAAATGTTAATTATTCATTATTGTTGTTGATTATGTATTTTATGTTTAGTGTTTTAGTGTTTTAATGTTTATTGTGTTGTCACATCAATGCAATCATTGCATTGTAGTAACACACACACATTGTCTAGTTGACTCCGCTCCAAATGTGTGATGTATATTGTAGTTTTGATCGACTTATCACTACGCTTTGATGTGTCCTGAAGAGCAAAGGTATAATCATTGGGTAAAGGTTCTATACTCAATGGTATAATCTTACCATGGAGTTTTTAACTATGATACGAAGGCAAATAAGGCTATCAAATTTCAAAATGCATAACATGCGACGCATATTATTTGAGATGCAATATTATATTTTGCACCGCACTGCATCACACACTAATCTAATCCATGATGTGCCGCACGTAATTTTTCTTTGGTTTGAATCTGGCTTTTGTAAGATTAGCGATTCTTGGAAGGTGATACAAGAAACGCAAACTGAAAGCATTGATTATTATTATTTATCATTATCATTATTAAATACGTAGTGCCATTTACGAGTCAACTTGTTGTCTTTTAATGGCAATGATGCTCAGAGTTATTTTTTCAATTGTTCCGTGCAATAAGCAATTTTCTCATTTAACGTCATTCATAAGAAATAAAATAGTAAAAATGCTGCTGTAGACAGCTACTATTTCATCCCCGATACCCGACCCTTCGATCTTTAAAGTAAGTGCATTCTAAGGTCTTACTAAACCGAAATTAAGATTCGTCATGTTAATATTTTTTTAACTGTAATTTTTATTGAGGTTAATAACTCATACGCATACTGAGATGACTCAGAGCGGTCTTTCCCATCTATAACAAATATTTGAATTGATTATCTAAGTTATGAATTAATTTCCGACATAAATAATAAAATAAGCTGGCATTGTGTGAGTATTATGCTCTGTTGACTGTCAGACAGACAAAATCGCTCAAAGTAACAGCAAAACCTTACCCTGTGTATTAAAAATCGCAAAACGCTAGAAATGTCGATATTTAGAAATAGAAACTGAACTTATGTAGAGTGTACGGGGTAACGACGATAGGGAAGAGTCTTCAACAAAATACTTTTAGAAATCCCCGACTTCAAAGGGCAGTAATATTTTATTACGAACGCCCACATAACAAGTAACAGTCATGTTGGAACGGAAAATATTGGTTGTTTTACTAGAACTAGTAAGTTGGTAAAAAGATTTTCAAATGATATGCCAAATATTTAATAGTAACCACCACCACAGAAGTGTGGTTCATCTACTCAATGCACTCCATTGATATTAAATTCCAGGAAAATCCTTCATTACCTGCGGCGACAGGCGCGTCTGACCGGTCCAATAAACGTAGTTAGACTCCACTGATATGCTATACCAGTACTGACATATTCATTCGGAATCATTAAATGGACGCAGACAGACATCCACGCGCACCGAGTAGTCCGAGCCCAGCTCGCCTGATAAACGTAGTTAGACTCCACTAATATAGAATAGAATAGAATAGAATAGAATAGAATAGAACTTTATTTGTAAAAGAGTATCAATTACAAAACGGCGAGGTTCGAACACTGTTCGCTCTTCCACCTAACCACTTACATTAGCATAAGAATAAAAATAATAAGTTTAGATTTTGTAAGAACAACTTAATATGACAAACTAACTTAACATTAAATTGTATGAATATAATATAAATACTAATACAATGCATCATGATAAGTTCATTTCTAAACGTAGAAGAAATAGAAAACATACTAATACAGTAGCACTATAATATACTAAGATTATTGTTCATATTGTTCATTCCAATGCAAATGTTAAGGATGCACACTATGTTTATAGTAACACGATATAACTTGCCAATTAATTACTTTAACAATTAAAATCTATGATATACGAAAAACAAGTCAAAATAGTGATTTGCCGTTAGCATTTCAGATCGCAATCTTCTATTTTAGACCTTACAATCTAGGACACTACTAGAAATTACTTCTTAGTTATAGTTAGCATAGACATACTGTTGGCACTGTTTTTTTAAAGAGGAATGGGTTGTTCAATTTCTGTTTAATGTTATCAGGCAACTATTCCATAGTTTAGGGGCCAGCACTGAGAATGAGGTAGCGGCAGTTGCTGATCGATGAAGTGGTATCTCAAGTAACTTGCGTCTTGTATTGTAGCTATGGTGCATTGTTGTGCATCTTAATTTTTTTGTATAGATTAAATCGGTCTTTTGTTTCTGATTATTCTGGCTATATTACAAAAATAGTGATGGATCCGCCGTTGTTTAATGTTTAAGATTTTATGTTTTTTATATAAATGGCTCATATGGTCAAATTTCCTGACGTTGCATGCATAACGTACGGATGCGTTTTGGAACTTTTGCATTTGTCTAGAAACATTCTCGTTTATGCCCATATAAACAACATCGCCATAGTCAAATAGATTAGTGCACTTATTAACTTTATCTTCACATTTTCACTCAATAGGGATTTAAAATGAAATAACGATCTAAGTATACCATATGCTTTTGAGCACTGTTGAGTTATGTGCTTTTCGAAAGAAAGATGTTTGTCAAAAATAATCCAAGATTCTTTCCATATTCTGATAGAGGTAAAATTGTACCGCACATCGTTATAGCAGGAATAGAATTAGAGGAAAGTAAGTTTTTTATAATGACTTCATTATGTTTATTTCCTACCAATAAGGCTGTTGATTTACCAGCGTTGAAGTTTAATCCATTGGTTTTAGCCCATTCATCAAGCAAATTAAGATCGTCGTTAAAGTTGTTGAAGCATAATTCTACGTTTTTCCTCTGGATTTCCAAAATACCCTGAATGTCGTCTGCATATTGATAAATTTTTATATTCGTTGCGACTGCCGGCAGACTTTGTGCAAATACATTAAAAAATAAAGGACTCAGTATTGAACCTTGAGGAACACCGCAGCATATATTTAATGCTTGTGATACACATATTTCATTGTTTTTTACAACTTTAACATTTTGCGTCCTCTCTGAAAGAAAGCTTTTAATAAGTAACTGTGATGAATTAGAAAATCCCATGATATGAAACTTAGCAAGTAATAGTTCATGATTAATGGTATCAAAGGCCTTACTACAGTCAAGCAGTACTAACAAGCTTGAGTTACCATTATCAATGTTTGTTTTTAAATCATCGACAACAGACATCAGTGCGGTAGTTGTACTATGATCTTTTCTGAAACCTGATTGGTTGTTGAAAAACCCATTCAAGTTAATAGATATGTGTTCATTTATCTGATCTGCTATAATTTTTTCAATTACTTTAGAAAAAGTGGGCAGTATACTAATTGGTCTCAGATCATTCATTGACTTAACGTTTTTAGTTTTAGGAATAGGTGTTATAATCGACTCTTTCCAGCACTTAGGGAATACTGACGTAGTCAGCGATGTGTTTATTATATTTGTGAGTGCACTGATGACGTAGGGAGTGTTGTGTTTCAATGTGTGACTTTATTTAGATTGACCACCGCCAGGGGCGCTACATATGTGTTCATGGTTACAATTTCAGGTTACAAGATTACCAACATTAAAGACTAATATACAACATCTCCCTTCTTCCAAAATGTTCAAGTTTGCACACTGTCTTGTATGTAATCTCATCTACAAAATAAGACACTCAATTAAACAGATTTTACACAAACACATAATTGCTTACACAAAATATAGCCTATGAGAAATGTTTCAGATTAATAATGTTTTTTCAGAACAGATTATAAGTAGCCTATAACCAATGTTATTATCATGTTACAAAATTGACAATAAATGATTGACAATAGGATTAATGATTTATCTTACATCTACACATAGTCAGTCATCATGAGGCTTGGATATCAAACGTCCATGTTTTGATCTGACTTCACGTGTGGTTAGATTAGTTTGAGATTGAGCAACAGATGGTGTTGGTGATGCTACAGAAGGAGTTTCCAAATTTTCTAATGGCTTTTCTACTGGTTCAACCCAATCACAATTAGGTCTAGGTTGCCAGTCAGCCTTGTCTACACCTTCCGACTGATTAAGTAAACTGCTACGATTTCTGCGATAGACCTGACCTTCAGGGTTCACTATCTCATAAGATCGTGGCAATTCACTCTCCCTAATCACCTTGGCCGGTACCCATTCATTACCCTTCCTCATTCGGATCAAATCTCCAGTTTTTAATTGTTTTAACTGTCTAGCCGTCTGATCATAATAAACTTTTGAAAGTACATTTTTCATTGCTAGCTTTTCCTTTACATTATCGGTTAAATTGGGTTTTAACAAATCTGTCTTGACGGGTAACCTTGTTTTAATCTACGACCCATTAGCCGTTGTGCTGGCGAGCCTAAGGCTCCACTGCCAGTGTTTCTGTATGTAAGCAATCCTAAATGTGGATCACTTCCATCAACAAAAGATTTTTAAGTATTCTCTTTACTGTTTGTGACAGCACGTTCAGAACAACCGTTTGATTGAGCATACAGAGGGGAACTGGTTACATGTTGAAATCCCCAATCCTGAGCAAATTTTCCTGAATTCTAAACTAGAATACTGTGGGCCATTGTCTGTAACAAGCGTACAAGGAATCCCATGGCGCGAAAAAATCGCTTTCAAGTTTTCAATTACTGTAGAGGCTTTTTGTATCAGAGAGTTGAGCTATTTCTATGTATTTTGAATGGTAATCGACAACTAATACATACTTTTTTGTTTGAAATTCAAACAAATCCGATCCAACCTTTTGCCATGGATGGTCTGGCACCTCATGGGGTAACAAAAGGTTGCTTTACATTATTGTTACGATATTTTTGACATATAGAACAGTTGTTGACAAGGTTTTCAATATCCTTTGACATATTCGGCCAGAACAATGCATCCCTAGCACGTTCTTTACATCTTTCTATCCCGAAATGCCCATCATGTATGGCTTAAGACACTCTTCTACTTCATCGATTTTAGTAGGCCATCCTCTAAAATACAATTGTTTAAGTTTAGATAACACATCATCGTGTTCTGTTTCCCTTTTAAGTTCATGCAATTTATCTGGTGATACTGAGACATTACTTAAGAACATAGCATTCACTTGATACTGAACCTCTTGTTCTAAACTTTCATCTACATCTGTATCATTAAGAAATGCTCGAGACAATGCATCAGCTACATGCATTTCTTTGCCTGGTTTGTAACTAACAATTAAATCATACTTTTGAATTCGCAACATCATGCGTTGCAGACGCATGGGAACTTCAGATAAAGGTTTTTTAAACAATATTTCCAATGGCTTATGGTCAGTTTCTACATTCACCTCTCTACCGTAGACATACTGGTGAAACCTTTCACAACCGAATACAATAGCATTAAGCTCCTTCTCAATATTTGCCCAACGGCGTTGTGTATCTGTCAATGCTTTTGATGCAAATGCTATCGGTCCATTGTTCTGCATAAGTACAGCCCCTACCCCATTCTGAGAAGAGTCTACTGATAAGGTAAGTGGTTGATTTGCATCAAAATACCTAAGTACAGGAGCCTGTACAACCATATCTTTAACTTTCTGATAGATTGCTTCATATGTTGCATTCCAAGTCCAATCTACATCTTTTCTAGTCAACTGACGCAGAGGTGCTATTGTGTTTTGAATATCCATCCACAAACTTAGCTAGGTAATTAACCATACCAATAAATCTCTCTAAATCCTTCTTACATGTAGGACTAGGCATCTCCCTAACAGCCTTGACTTTATTTTCATCGATTTTTAAACCTTCACTAGTCATTTCATGACCTACGTAAGGCACGCTTTCTAGGCCAATTTTACATTTAGCCCTGTTTAACTTTAACCCTTTTGCACGAACCCTGTCTAATACCCGTCTGAGTCGGTCATCATGTTCCTGCTTTGTACGTCCCCAGACTAGAAAATCATCGATATAAGTCTCGACACCTTCTATCCCTTCAAATATTTCCTTAACTATACGATGAAATGCCTCAGGGCACAACAAATACCATATGGTAACCTCTTAAAGGCATACCTGCCTTGTGGGCTGTTAAACGTACATAACCTACTGCTTTCGTGATCCAGCTTTATCATCCAAATCCTGAATTGGCATCGAGTACAGAAAAATACTTTGCTCCATTTAATTTAGTCGATACCTCTTCAATCGTGGGAAGTTGATAGTGTGACCGCTTGATAACTTTGTTTAAATCCCTTGGATCTAAACAAACTCTAAGTGAATTATCTTTTTACTTATCAGAACCAATGGGTTGACCCATTCTGTTGGTTCACTGATTTTTCTCAATAACTTCTAACTTCTCCATACGTTCCAGTTCCTTAGCTAGCTTGTCACGTAACATTACAGGTACTTTCCTGGGTGCATGTACCACTGGTGTTGCATTTTCCTTTAAATGTATGCGAAATTCACCCTCTAGACACCCTAACCCTTCGAATACATCCTGGTATTCTGACAATATTTGTACACTAGGCTTCTCACTTAGGTTTAGACCTACAGAATCTACTTTGATCAGCAAAAGATCTTTACAAGCCTTTAGGCCTACAATTGGCACAACTTGTTTGTCTACAATCATAAACTTTAAATGAATTTCCTTGCCTTTGTACTTACATGGAATAGTACTTTCCCCTATCATAGGTACTAGGTCACCTGTATATGTGGTCAACTTAACCTACTTTTACAAACTTGATTCTGTGCAAATCCTAACCCTACAAATGTGGATAATGCCATAACATTTGCTTGTGCACCAGTGTCCACTTTTAACGACACATTTTTACCATTTATGTTAAAATTTTCATACCACTCATCTTTAGAAGTGAGTGTGTCCACTGTCAGATTTCCAATCACTAACACTGAGTCTAGGCCTTCATTTTCGTCAGCTGCTACTTCATGCACATTCACTCTCTTCGTGGGTCTAGGTTTAGACATACCTGTACCAGTAGAACTGTTACTTAATCTGCAAAACTTGCCAAAGTGGTTCATCCCTTGACACTTGAAACACTTCCGTCCAAATGCTGGGCAGGTCTTGGGAGGATGATTCCGTCCACACCTCTTGCAAATGAATCCAGGGCGTCCATCGCTCGGCGTTGATTTGGATCTATCTCCTTCTCCAGACTGCGTTTTCTTCCTCCATGTGGTTTTCTTCACTTCATCCACAGCTAGGCCTAGGCCTAGGCCTGTGGCATGCTCGACCTCGGTCCCCAAAGCTTGAATCTCTTGCTTCGACCGTTCAGCACTTTGACATAAAGTGATTGCTTTTTCCAATGTCAAGTTGTTAACTTCTAACAACCTTGTTTTTACTCGCATATCCTGAACACCACACACAATTTTGTCTTTTATCAGACTGTCCCTGAGCTCTCCAAACTCACATGAAGCACTTTTCAGTTTCAAATCGGTAACCCACTGATCAATTGACTCACCTGGGACCTGATTTCTCATGAAGAAGTTATGACGTTCTACAGTTAAATTTTTTCGAGGAGTGCAATATTCAGTAAATTTTTCAAGTATTACTTTCAATTTCTTCTTGTCGGCTTCAGATGCGAACTCAAAAGTGTTGAATTTATCAACAGCTTCCTTGCCAGCCACGTGCAAGAACAAAGCGCACTTGACATCCTCATCTTCCTTATGATATTTCGATGCAATTAAGTAAATATCAAAAGCTTGTCTGAAGTTTTTCCAGTTTACAGATACATTACCGTCGAAATTCAACGGCGCTGGCGGATCTAACTTGTCCATATTTACCGATGATTACAAATTAATTTTCCATGTTGTGTTTCAATGTGTGACTTTATTTAGATGACCACCGCCAGGGGCGCTACATATGTGTTCATGGTTACAATTTCAGGTTACAAGATTACCAACATTAAAGACTAATATACAACAGGGAGCAAATAGTTTTATTGATTTTATATTAATGTCGTCCTGAGCCAGTGGCAGTTGTTGCTATTGTTTTCATATGTTTTAACACCTCTCCTTGAGTAACATTTTTAAAACTGAAAGTTTGATCGGTCAAAGCTTCCGCCTGTCTCAGTCTGTCATTTCCGCAATTATTTGAGGGCTTTTAACCTGTGCTTTAGTAGTTTGGTTAAAGAAATCATTTATTTCGTCTGGATTAGTAAGCTGTTAGGAATAGAGCATGACTTTTGATGTGTTACAGAATTACTTCTAAGATTTTTCCAAAGAGCTTTTGAATTACCGATATTGTTTTTTATAGTTTCATTAAAATATTGAATTTTGGCATGCCGTACACCCCTATTCCATTATTTTTTATCAATAAAAAATTTCCCAGTTTTCTGTCTTAGTGTGTTTAAATTTTAGTCTGGTTTTTGTCCCGGCGTTTCTTTTCATCCCGTAGATTTTCAGTAAGCCATGGTGCAGCTGGTCTGGTTACTTGAAAACTTTAGTGGGGGCATGCGTGTAAAAGCAGGCTGTTATTTGAGTTTAGATGATCTACCTTGCTGTCAATCCTTACTAAAATTTTAGTATCAAACCTGTAATAAACTATTTTTAAAAGCTACCTTTTAAAACATACCCAAAAACATCTTTTAATTTTAAAAATACACAGTGCCAATACACAACTAGATATGTGATGTCTATAGTTAAATATGTTCGAAACTAAATGGCGATATTTTACGATGTTCCTGCTCTTTCAAAATAATACCCAAAATAGCGTAAAAAGGTAGTCATTCCCTATTGAAACATAGTGACGACTTATGGGCTATTTTACATGTTCCTCTCCCTTTTTGACGACTTTTTCCAAATATTTCGTAAAAGGTTCATTACCTAGTTGAAACATAGTCAATGACTATAGCTAGAGCCTTATTTGGGGAAAAAAAAATTTTGAATTTTTGTAACAACCAACCAATGCTTTTTTGGCTATATCAAAACAAAGATTCATTTTCATTTTTCACCAAAAGATCTGCATTTGGCACAGCCCCCAAAAATGCCGGTTTAAATATGGTAGGGAAATGAATCATTATGAAATGGGTGGACCCAGAAAATTTAAAGTAATGTAAGGCAAAGTGAAAATTTTAAAATGCAATTTATTTTAAAAAACTTCAACTTTTGAGCCCAGTTTTAAAGCAATAGGCCAAATTTAACAAAGGTACAAGTAAAGTTCTGAATGCATAAATTTGCACTTTGCACGGAAAATGGGCCTAAGTCTTCTTTTCAACCGCCCCAAATTTTGTGGGACCTTGGGGGTTTGATGGAAGATATCTACTCGAGAATGGAACGTACTGTCGGCATCGAAAAAAAACTTCTTCAGAGCTAGCCTTAGTAGCATGACAGCTAGGCGGGACCCCCTGGCCCCCCCCTTTTTCCGTTTCTCTCACAAAGTCACGATTTGACAGTGAGTTAAATTTTCCAGTGAAAAGTGGAAACTGCGATTTTTTTTTGGGTTATGATATCGAAACATTGCAAATCCGTTCAAAAAAAGTGACAACTTCTCACCGAAATTTTTTTGTAGAAGTCGATACGGCTTGGTTTGGGTAAAAAGCCGGAAAGGGGATTGGCTGGATTGGTCCGTAAAAATCTCGGGTGAAAACTCTCCCGGTATGCTTGGCCTTAAAAATCGACAACAACAACGTGTCTAACAAACATTTTGCATCTCCAAAAATGTTAAATTCTAAAAACAGGGCCTACTTTTTCCATTGTACTTGAAGGTAGTTAAGGTCAAATTTTTTTAGCAAGTATTAGGCAATCCAGTGGGCCTATCCAAAATTGATTAAAGAAGCGTTTAGTACGTGTGTATTCTAGTTATATTTTGGTAGAGGACACAATAACCTAATTTTATAACCCACTTTTTCCTTAACCTACCTAATCTTTTGCAAAAAACTAAATTCTGCTAGCTTTTTGCATTGTTCTACATTTTTCAACCATATATTTTTACATATTTCCACAAGGCTAGCCTCTAAAATTTTATTTTATATTGATTTTTTTAAAACAAAATCTCACAAAAAAACAAATTCAAAGTGCAAATCCAAACTAGTTAACCCTTAAAAGCGTAGGCCCAAGTAGCGGTGGGGCTTAGGGAAAAGGTAGGCCCTACTTGTACATTCCCACCACAGACGGTTATTTCTCTATGCCACAGACTAGGTTTAGGCCCCTTTTTCCATAACTTTTGGGGTTTGTCTTAAGAAATTTTTATTGGTTGTTATGGTAACAAAAATCCGATATCTGATTGGGTTTGTAATGTTTCAGTGGGCCCGCATAAAAATACTCCTTTTCATTTGGGCGCGAATGAAAAACAAAAGGTCTGATTGGTCCCTCTAAAAATTATGGTTTTGTTTTTAACAAATTTTTAGGGCAAAAAAAGTAACATTTTAAAAGAAATTTTCCCATCCCTTATAAATAAACCAATTTTTGGGGAAAGCGGCCTTATTTGGCGAGTTGGGTTTAGGCATGGTTGAGGGAAAAGTGAAAGCTTTGTAAATTGGGAAAAGTCATGTTTTACAATTTTTAAAGACTTTGCCAATGTTTCTTTATTTAAAAAAAGCAACATAGGCCTGCACCATAGATCATAATTTCTATTTTTTTGGGTACCTATAATACAAAATTTGAATTGACAGTTCTAATGCGTGGTTTCGTAGTGTCACCATTTCCTTTCTGTTACCCCATATTAACCTACCCTAAAATCGTTAATTTTGACAGACTCGGGCGATACGCAAAAATTTATGCAACGTGCCGCCGGATAGCGTTGTATCTCCATAGGGGAAAAAAACTTTTTAAAATTGCACTGCTGGGCTGGCCCCCTTTTTAGTTTTAGGGTTATGTCCAAGTCCAAAATGCCTCTTTTGCTACTTATAGGCCCCAGGCTATGAATTCACTCAGCTAATTTTTTCCCAAATAATTTAGCCAATACTAGTGCAAACACATTTAGTTTACACATAAAAATTTTGTGTAGGCCTTCCCCTGGGTGGCCTAGGCCTCGCCTACTACGGGCCCAGGCTAGGGCCTAACTCTACGCTCCCCCCCCCCCCCCAATATAGGGTAGGCCTAGGCTTAGGCCCTTCCCTTAGGGTACCTCTGTTATCTTTTTAAACTTTGGACTATACAAAATTTTAAAAAACTTGCCCGCAATTCTCATAGGCCTAGGCACCATCAAACCTAGGGGCCCAGGCCCTAGGCCCCAGGCCTAGCTTTCTGGGCCCGGGGCCCCCGTGAGGCTGTGTAAAGCCACCCCCTAGGCCTAGGGGGTGGTTTTTTAGCAAAAAAAAATGATTTAGCACTTTGTGAACGTAAAAAAAAACTTACATATTTGGGCCAAAATTTCGTAGGGGAATACAATCACAGGTTTTCTCTGAAGAAATCAGGAAAGCAACAGCAACAAACCATCAAAAACAGTATCCATCTTGGGTAGGCCTTAAAAAGTCAAATGCGCTTTCATTTATAATTTTATGAAAATTTAATGGAAATTTTTATTAAAAAAAAAAAATAAAAAATAAAATTTAAAAATCTAAATTATTAAAACCAATAAATTTTGAAAAAGTTGAAAAACACTCACGTTTTTAGTTTTAGTTAAACTTTTGACTATTCACAATCGATTTTTTTTAATAATAATCCCTTCCCTTTGAAGATGTTTTAAAAGAGTCCCGGTATGATTACACTAATTTTCTGGAGAGGGGTTACACCGTAAAATACCTTTTTATGATGTTTTATGTTTCCCCATGTTTCCACGGGGTTTCAAAGATGGATTTTTCAACTATTATTTCACTATGTTTTGCAAAGTCGAGCGATAATATACATGTTTTAGCGATGATTTGGCAATGTTTTTTGGGGAATTCTTTCAACTATTATTTACTATTTTTAGCGAATTGTGTGACTATGTTTACACTATTTTTTAAACGATGTTATGGTAAATTTTTTGGGGTAGTACTTTCAAATATTTTTTTGACTATTTTTAGCGATGGGGTGACTAGTTTACACTATGTTTTAGCGATGTTTTTTTGGAAGTTTTTGGGGTAGATTCTTTAGACTACTATTTGGGGATGTTTTTAATACCATCCAAAACTTAGTCTTCTCATCTTAGACTATGTTTCAGCGCTGTAACAACCTTTTGACAACGTTATGGCACATCTTTGACTGCTTATAATTTTGGTAAGGGATATCTACTAAGTTTCGAACGATATCCCAAGGAGCCTGATCCATACTCTCATTGAGAGCGGAGACATTAATATTCTTTAGATCTCTTATCTGTTTACGCTGTGCAACTTTTTTAGGTATTCTGATATCATAATCAATAAATGTAAGATTGTGGTCAGCGTTACCAATAGGTGGGAGCTGACCAGTGTTTATTACAAAAGTGGGATTATTTACATTAATTATATCTATCAGTGTGCGCGATGATTTCGCTATGCGTGTGGGCTCCTTAATAACTTGAGTGAAATTGTATGTGTTGAGTAAGGTATGCAGTGCTCTATTCTCAGGGCATTCTGGTCTAGACATATCGATATTCAAATCACCTAGCCAAATAACGTGGTCCTCGGGAATGCAAAAACTATGGATATTTTCTTCAATACTATCTAGATTGTATACTCTTGATGGTGGTCTATATATTGCCCCTAATATTATATTTAATGATTTTACTCTGATTTTAACCCATAATTGTTTCCACTTCACCAGGGTACTCATGGTTTAGAATTGTGACTGACAAGTCATCACGGACATATAACGCTACCCCGCCCCCTCTCTTATTTTCTTTTCTATCCACCCGAAACAATGAATAACCTGCAATTTCTAAACAAGGCGTATTTACCGTTGACTTAAGCCAAGTTTCTGTCAATGCAAGAATATCAAATGTTTTTTGACGCAATAACTCAGACAGTTCATCACTGTTTTTTAGCACAGATCGAATGTTTATGTGACCAATCCGCAATGAATTTAGTGTTGCATTATTGCGATTGTTAAACATATTTGCCCCACTCCCTGCTTCCTAGTTGCTACGACTTTCCTTACCTATTCTGATAGGATCCTCGGAGAAGAGGGCGCAGGTATGTGAGTTGACGTTTGCTTCCGTCCACTTGTTGAGGCGCCCTGGTTGCCCTGGCTGCCGAAAGTAGGGGTTGTCGCCACGGGCGGTCGGCTTAAGCACCGCGCGCACTGGATCGACTCGGCTCGGTTTCGTACACAGAGTGGTGTGAGTAATCGCTTCGAGTATCGTCTAAGTGCCGCCCGAACTATTAACGCATCGGCTCGGACCGCGCGACCAGTTGCTACACTCGGTTCACAGTTCCAATTATGTTTCTCGACTCATAGTAGGACAATTCTATAAGCGGTGCTCTCTTTAATCTGGAACTGTCTTTACCCTCCGGCTGTTCGGTCCAAGTGCTTGCTCGAGCAACGAGGATAAACGAAACCGAGCGCAAGAGGGGAAGTTCACATGTACGGACTCGGAGCCGATCAAGTGCGCGGTGTCTCATATGATTTAGTGCATTTCAATTCGACGCAGCATGCCGTTCTGGCAGGAGCCGAGCCGAGTCGATCCAGTGCGCGCGGTGCTTTAGGAAGCACGGTGTTGTTCCGGTCAGCTTGCTCTCAATGCGTCTTGGGCTCGGCCGTCCTTGGGACGGTGCAGTGAGGGTGGTCTTGGCTTCGACCCTCTTCTTCACGCTGTTGTTGTTTCCGGCGCCGCTCCCCTCAGCAGGGGCACTGGCGGCAGACGCGCACAAGGTCGATGGCATCTGGAGAACATCTTGTGCGGAGAGGTCAGGTGCCCATGTATTGTCCCGATCGGCAGTCAAAGCTTTTGAAGATGAGTCTATCGGCGATACACTGTCTGGGCGGGTGACGTTTATTGACGCCAATGTACAGGGTGTTTCCTCCCTGGCTTGCTGCGCGATTTCACGGCCATTGTCAACAGCCGTAATAGCGTTGTTACGCTCAAACTCCTCGCAACGTGCTACACTCCAATATTCTCCATCAATGACCAGTTTGTCGTACCGCATAAACGCGTGGCATCCTTGGCTTTTGGCTGCTATCAAGTGTTTTTTAAGATATTCGCGCGACTGTTTCACGGATTCTGAGAAGTCTTCTGATATGGCTAGACCGGACCCACGCAAATTCCCACAGCTTTGCATAATTGCAGTCTTGGTTTTAAAGTTTAGCAGTTTGAAGACTATCGGTCTTTTTCCTGTTCTTGTTCCCACCCTGTGGGCCCTCTCAATCTCCCAGTCGGAGAGATTGAGTGAGAAGTACTCAGACAGGATATTGAGTACTTTTCTCTCAGATACAGCCCAGGTCTCGCGGTCATCCTCCGGACATCCGTAGAGGACAAGATTATTCCGACGAGACTGATTTTCTAGATAATCGAGCTTATTGGTCAGGTCGTCAATTCGCCTGTTAAGCTGGCTGTTTGCAGTGACTATGTTGCTGTTTGTACTTTTAAGTTTACTAATTTCTAATTCAAGTCCCTCTAATTTAGTGTTTATAGAAAGTTGCAAATCTGTCAAATTTCGGTTTGTGTTCGTGATTTCCATATGTAGATGCTTCACTGTTACGTTGGTGTCGGTAACAACCTTAAGAATATCGTCACTTGCCATTGCAATGTTTTTGTTATTTTAATTATCACGAGAAAATTAGTCACTATTAAAAATGTATACTTCACTTCACTTATATTTCACTTACTTCACTTATTGCTAGTGTTATGTCTGACTTACACTTGCCACTTATCATCGAAAGCCCACACTTAACATAAACGATATTGTATACGCGGCCGCTAGACAGGATCAGCCCCCAAAACACGTCCACTCTGCTCGGCTGCTCGTCCCCATGTCATGCTGTACCAGTACTGACATATTCGGAATCATTAAATGGACGCAGACAGACATCCACGCGCACCGAGTAGTCCGAGCCCAGCTCGCCTGATAAACGTAGTTAGACTCCCTCCACTATATGCTACCTAAGTTGTTTTAATGACTAATGGCGAAAACCAGAAGTCTCTAACTTGAAGCAGAAGTTAATTACACCTGTTTGAATAACAATAATTTAGGTGGGTGCGCGCGCATCCAAAATCGTGACGTAAAGATTGCGCACAGTCGAGTCTACTCCCCGACCTCAGATTACTGGTCAGCGCTGTACAGAACTCTCTCTGTAGAAGAAGATATAGTGTTTAGACAAAAACCAAAAGCTTCATCGTATTCAGTGGTCTTTCCTCTACAAGAATGTTGCAAAAGTAAACCTTCTTGTAGAAAATAAAACTTAGTTTTGGATATTTTATAAAACATGCTAAAAACGACAAATATATCGTACTTTCAGAGACCTTGAAAACAAGTAAAATTGACCAAATGTGAAAATATTTTGACACCCACATATAGCTGTAGGCATGCAAAAAAATAAAAAAAAATATACAACATTATGATTCATTTCAAATATGCGTGTATTTGGGTGATATACTAATGCATGCTTTCGTTGAGAATTCACGCGCGACCGTCTTATGAAGGTAGCAGCCCCGTGGCACTCGCGATGCAACTTTTCAGAAAACATCAGACTCTTAGGTACTTGTTATGTTGCCTCTTCTTGCGGGGACTCAACGGCTGTGTCTCCCGTACAAAGCCTTGGAACCTGTTCGACATAATAGTGGATTTTATTTCGTTGTTGGCTCGTTAGTCAAAACAGTGAACCACTTTTTAATTATTATTCTCAATCGCGCACAAAACTAA
>JAMZAV010002822.1:0-81680 GCA_024449915.1 Sweltsa coloradensis | reverse complement strand
CTACTATGTTTATTAAAAGCAGATGTCACTGTCAAAAAGTGTTTTTAAAAGTACTTGAAAATTTGAACATATTGGTTGCGAAGCCATGTTTTCATTTCGAATCGACGAATCTCCAAGTTCGCGAATCCGAACGATCGAATCTTTTCAATGATTTGCGTAGCATCGTTAAGAGATGTGCAAAATGTTTGAAAGTTTGAAAATTTGCGTCTTAATAAAAATTCGCGCAATTCATTATTTACCAAAAAAAACAAATTGATAATGCACAACTTTAAAAAAAAACAAATTTTAGTAGGAGCCCATCACAAATTCCAGGACAATTTATAATTAATTTAAAAGAAAAACAAGCACATGAGAGTGAGAATCAGTTTTAATTTTAAGCTCAATTTCAGCCTTCAGTTTTCTAAGTTTCCGACAGTTTTTATCACCAGATTAGTTTCGACTACCCGGCACCTGCACCAAAATTACGAAATTATGCATTTTTTGTGTAACGTCAATATTTTGGTATGAAGTGTTTTGAGCTTACTTGCCTACAAACGATTATTATGATCTCACAATTGCGCTTTATGACCCGGCACCTCCACCATATGTACCAGCCAGGAGCCCAGGATTAATTTAATTTTGACTACCTACCCGGCACTTCCACCAAAACTTTGAAAAAACTTTGTATGAAATTTCGTGACCTAATTCGCGTTTAAAAACATAATTGCTGCCTTCCTGATACACGCGGGAAAACGGCGGGTAAACAGCGGAAAATTCAAATTTTCGAATACTTCGAAAACT
Source organism: Sweltsa coloradensis (assembly GCA_024449915.1). NCBI lineage: Eukaryota > Metazoa > Arthropoda > Insecta > Plecoptera > Chloroperlidae > Sweltsa > Sweltsa coloradensis. The sequence goes on along the minus strand of JAMZAV010002822.1, from coordinate 80,900 downwards.
CGAATCTGCGAAAATCGACTCGAATCCGAATCCATCTTGGATTCGAATTTCGTGGATTCGCACAGCCCCAAACAATATGAAACTAACTGCAAGTATTTTTGTAATTTTTATAGTTATTTTTCGACCTTACCTCCATACAAAATTTTTGTTGGCCTACTATAGGCCTACTCTAAGACGACTTTTCAAATAAACGAATGATCTCCACGAAGCGCTTATTAATCCGAAAAGCATTTGATTTATCGGCCATTATTGGATGAGCGTAGCAAGGGATGCGAAGATTCCATTTCACTACACTGGAGAAAAAAATACGGAATGTTTTTTTTCTTTTTTTTCTTTTTTTTTGTATTTTTTTCTGTTTGTTAACACGATTCCGGCTAAACCGATACTCTTATTACAATGAAATTTTCTGGAGGCCTTCGAAATCTCTGAACTTAGAACTGCCACTTTTTTAAGCCCAATCAAAAAATTATTTCTTATTAAAATTGCAATTTTACGATTTTTTTTTTTTTTTTTTAAATTCCTTCGACTTATAACACCTATATGCTTTATCCGATTGTAATGATTTTTTCACAGAACCTTAATTTTATGAATTAATATATTCGTGTGAAATTTGAGCGCAATCGAAATATTATTTTTTATGAAAATCGCAATTTTAAGATTTTTTATTTATTTTTAAAACACTCTTCAACTTATAACACCTACATGCATTATCGGATTGTAATGATATTTTCACAGAACCTTAATTTTATGAATTTATATATTTGTGTGAAATTTGAGTGCAATCATAAAATAATTTCGCATGAAAATCGCAATTTTACGCTTTTTTTGTTTAAAGAAACATACGCTCATCTAACAACGCGCCTGAAAAATGGTTTGCGAGGCTTCCTAGTTTAAATATTTGCTTGTTGGTCATGTGGGTGGGGTCAGTATAGAAGGTGTCTAAATGGATTCATAAGTTAAATGAATCTTCAAAATCTATCAATTTTTTTCCAAAACAAAGCTATCAGGCAAACATAAAATTTGTTTTTCACTGTACAAATTTTAATTTAAAATAAAAATGAATTTTGTATGAATTTATTCTTCGTTTGAATGAAAACCTAGACTTTTCTAAATTACATTGGGCTAGTCCCAAAAGTGCGGAGTAAATAATAAAAATATTAAAAATTAAAAATGAATAATGTTTTTTGGTTACACTTTTTGACTTTTGTTTGTTTTTCACTTCAAATAATAAGGTAACTTTTTAGTGTTGTTTTGGAAAGGTTGAAAAAATTAAGTAAAAATCTAAAATTTACTTAATCTGTCCTTAAAATATTTCCTATTTAAAAAGTGTATAGTGTCTGAATGGATTAAAATCCTCATGTTGTTGCAGTGAGGGACTAGACGGGGACTTGAGCCCCCAGGTCCCCCGGCCCCCGAGGCAGACACACCAGCGATCACAGAGCAAGCCTCTGAACCTGCCCACCGAGAGCAGCACCGTGACCACTCCCCTGCGTAACTCTTGGTCCGAGGCGAGCATAGAGGAGGCCCCACCCCTGCCACCTAGGGGACAAGGTACGTACCACTAGCCATGTACACCAGCGATCATAAGGGTCTGGAAGATACCTACCGTTATCGACCTCGCTCGTGAATATTTGTTTCGTTCTGGCGTCACTCGGTGCGCTATATTCACAGCTATGTTTTTCTGAGGTCATCTAACAAGAGTTGGAAAATAAGGCGGCCCTAGTTAACTTTAGCATTATTGGTCTATTGGGACTTTTAAACACTGAGCCCAGGTCATAGTTAATATTAGGACAAGGTTTGTACTAATGGATTCACTAAACACTGTATAACCTTAGCCAGGGTGCCTTTTCATTCATTCATTTCATTTCTGGTGTAGAAATCAATTAGGGCCAGTTTTTCTTGTGACATAAATAGCCTAAATAGGGCAAGACATCCACACTTTCATAATTCACTGGGGCTAGCTTTGTGTATTTACTGCTAGCTTAGTGTGACTTTTAAAGGTGCCTAATCCAAGATTTTCCGAGTGAGTGTCGGTGGTGTTGGTACATGATTACCCATGATTTACTTCTGAAGCCAATCGTACATCGGTGGTTCCCAACCGGTGGACGAGAGATCCAAAATATCCATTTAAAATGGGCCAAAGTGAAGATCTTTTTAAATAAATAAAAGCATGTCCTCAATTGCAAAGAGTTGATGAATTGCACTTCAAGAATATGGTAGGAGATTTCAAGTTTTCCATGCAAATTTCATCAAGATTGGAGCAAATCTGTGATTTTCATGGAAAACATTTCTTTGACTGCATCCAAAAACATTCCAAAACTAAATTAGAGATTTCAAACTTAAAAGTTTCTCTACAAAATTTGTATTCAGTTCATAGTAGCTGTTTGTCTAATAGAGAACTGACAGTGAGATTGGAGAAGGGTTGACGGGTTGGGAAAGCATAGAGAACATAAAACCCAGCCTGAAGGGCTGAGGGCGACAAAACTTTTCACCTGCTGATGACAACTGCAGCTAATTTAAAGTTGTTTGTTACCTTATACCACGACACGTTACGTCCTTCTGGGACTCATCAATTGTAACAACCAGTCTTTTGACACCTATCACTTTCTATCTTTCTTCATCTATGGGGTCGAGATGGGCGAGCCCACTCTACACCTTCTGGTGGGTCCGTGTTTCCTTGTTCCTTACAAGGTTGACTCCTTGGGGGGGGGCTAGCAGGTGATGAACCTGTTAGATCCTACTCGCCTTTTCCTTCAACCTCTTCACCTGCAGCCAAGAACCAACTTGTAGTATGTTTCCTTTTATTTGAGTCCCAGTAACAATTAGTTGGGCAGTCTCTCTCATTGCCACGGGTCTTGGTTCAAATCCAGGGTAAGACATGGTTCTTTTGTCGCCCAAGCACCAGAGTCTAGGAGGGAAGCCCCCTCACTGGTTGTGCTGTGTTGTGACTATCCACCCTTCCTATCTCTAACCTATTCTCTTAGAATGAATGAAGAGGCACCCTGGCCCAGCAACAGCAGGAGGGGCAGCTTTTCTCTTGTTGGCAAGGGTCCTGGTTCGAACCCAGGGTGAGTCATGGATGTTTTGTCTCCCGAGCACTAGAGTTGGGAGGGAAGCCCCCTTACTGGTTGTGCTGACGGTGTTGCTCAGTATGAATGGTGTGTGAAGTACCTTGCTGATGATGACAACATGCATGCAGAATTTACTTCTTGCGTGGCCCCACCACAGGTTTTGGTTATGTGGTTGAGTTTTTGTTTTTTATGTAGTTAGCTGATTTTTAGTGGTCACCATCCGCCTGATGAGTCACAGAAAGACGAAACGCGTCGTGGATTAAGGTAACAAACAACTTTAAATTAGCTGCAGTTGTCATCAGCAGGTGAAAAGTTTTGTTGTCCCCAGCTCTTCAGGCTGGGATTTATGTTCTCTTTGCTTTCCCAACCTGTCAACCCTTCTCCACTCTATACCACACTTAGAAATAGAGAGAACTGACAATAAAAAAAATACTCAAATTGATCAATGTTATCTCTTTGCTCACTACGCTCATCGAAATCAATTACATTATTGGATGAGCAAGCGAGGCAGATTTTGTAATTTGACCTGTGGAAACAAATATGGCTGCTTTTTGGGCTATTCTGATCTTGGTGAATGTTTATCCTCACATTACAACTTTGTCAACTCTATCCATGCTAGCTCAGCGTGGATCTAGCACACGGAGGAACTCCGTGATCTAGCACAAATAACTTTTGCTTGTGTTGGTAAAAAATATTTCTCTTTCATACACAAAGGCGACATTCCTTTTACCGTGCATTCATACTACCGCCACCACTACAAAGCACCTGCATTTTCTAAGTGAAGACAGAGTAACATCTAATTGATTTTAGAGAGAATTTCAATGTTCAATTACAAACCAACATTATTAGGGTTAGGCTGTACGACACATCATTCAATTATAGATATTACATGAAGGTGTTGATATCAATACATCAAAATTTTATTATTTGTGCATGCCAAAAAAAGTTAAATTTTTAAAAATATAAACATGAGTGTCAAAATACTTAGCATACTAAAAAGACTTTAAAGGGTTGGTTTGGTAGCGCCAAATATGCACAACAGCTTTTATGTTTTCACACTCCCGATTAATGACCCGGCACCTCCGACAAAATAATATTTTTTCTATGCTCAATTTCCAGTAGCAGATACTCGACTCAAAATTTTGCTCCTCACACACAGACTAAACAGCAACTTATTTATTGTGTTTGCACATCAACTTGTAAGATTCTTGTTTGTTTTCCAGTCTCGGACAAACGCAACACGAATCTATTCCTGGACACCACGCCGCCCGCTCCCCCCAAGAGGCTTGTTAAGAAGGTGAGTATATCAGACGATAGTTGATTGGGTTACCTTCATTCAAATAATATGTGATAAGTGTGACGACCTTCAGAAGTTCGACATTTCATAATATACTGTGCAACCCCAATTTAATCAATTGACAAATTTGTTGTTACATTTTTAATTTTTTTGCTTGGAAAACTATCATTAAGTCACAATGATGGATTCCAGTTTTTTTTGGAATCGATGTCATCCCTATTCCCTATTCAGGAGCCTAGCGAGGATTTTGATTTGGGGGGGGGGGGGGGATAATTTTGGGGTTTATATTAAGAAGTTTGTACTTTGTAGTACTACTCACGAAACTATCACTTCGAGAAAAGTATGTATTCTGGTACAATGGGGGGTCTGGGGCGCAGCCCCAGAAATGTTTTGATTTTTAACATTGTAAAAAGAATTGTGTAGAATTGTGAAGATCCGCATATCTTACAGTCAGTTTACAAAATCTTGACTTATGTTGAACCTACATATGAATCGGTTATTTGACAAACCGAATAAGTCACCCAAATTGCGTAAATGTAGCCTGGCCCTATGTGTTTGAAAGGGAATGCCAAATAGAATAGAATGAATAGAATAGAATAGGTCTTTATTGGCGAAGTTAAGCTCATTGCTTTTTTTCAACTTAACCATACACTGCAAGTAGGCTAACAGATTCGAATAAAAAGGTATGAGTTTACAAATAGGAATAAGTAATTTCCCAGCAAACACGAATTGATGGGCCCTAAGTGGCCCGCAAGCGGCTGGCCAGCCGCTTGCGGGCCGGCATTTTTGGCCAGTTACGGCTCGCTCTGATTTTGTCCCACCGGCCATCAGCCGGCCGTCACTTGTGGCTCACTTCCGGCCCTTAACCGGCAAATGGCCAAAGATGCCGGCCCGCAAGCGGCTGGCCAGAGTGGCCAGCCGCTTGTGGGCCACTTATGGCCCATCAATTCGTGTTTGCTTAGAAATCATTGGTACCAGCGCGATCTGGTATCTAAATAATATGTAAACAAAAAATTAAAATAATAAGTATAATTGTTATAATATCGGTCTCACATAGGTATTTCGTCTTAATTTCTGACACCAGTCGAACATCTGTAGGGTGATACACAACATGTATTATTTGCAAGTAATTATAAAGTTTCAAGTTAGGTGTCTCGAACTCGGTCCAGCAGGGCGACTCTCCATCTGTAAGCCTAGCCTCTAACCGTTGTGCCACGGAAGAAGCTTGCTGTGTTGAGGGAATAATCACCTATACATACAATAGCAAATCGACTTTCACTGGATGGGTGATTGTTAAAATATGTTTAGCCGGAAAACGGTTTTCTAGTAATGAGCCAACACATTAACACTGCTGGCCAACCGGCAGCCGGCAAAGTGATGGCCAGCCATCTTAACGCCTGTGGCGGTAAAACAACAGTGACACGGCAGCGGCCAACCATCACTGGGCAGGTTACTAGTATGTTGTGGCTAGCCGTGCGTAGGGTTACGAGTGATGGTCTAACATTTATCTGCTGCTGGCCAACCGACAGTCGGTAAAGTGATGGCCAGCCATACACGCACGTGGCGGCAAAACGACATAAACACGACAGCGGCCAACCAACACCGGCCTGTTTTTTTTTGTTCTGGCCAGCCTTCAGACGGTATGCCAGTGACAGCCTGACACCTCACTGCTGGCCAGCCAGTGGCCACAGTGGCCAGAAGTGCCAGCACGCAGCCATCACTCTACCGTAACTTATGTGTTTGCTGGGTTAGTATCTAGGATATAGTAGGTTTACCAGTACATATACAACAAAAGATAATTTTACATAAATACCATCTTGCAGTGACAGTCTAATATCATCGTACATATCACATATCAATACATATCAATATGTGGATCATATCATTTACAAGTTACAACTAATACTAAAAAATTAATATAGGTAAGTTATAGCATATAAAATATGCAAAATATGTCATAACTTGCTAAAATATAGAGTTTTGTAAAGTAAGTTAGGTATCTAAAACTTAACACTTTGCATGAATTAACATTTTATAGGCTTTCTTTTGACGTTGAGAGCAGGTAGGGGAGGGGGGGAGGGAATATGTCCATTTAGTAGTGAGATGAGTTTAAAGTTGTGGATCAACACCTTAGTGTTGTTGAGATAGTAATATTTTTTTAAATTCCCGTTTGAACAAGTTTTTACATTTCTTTGTTGCTTTTGGTAGGGAGTTGTATATTTTTATTGTTGTGTGAGTAAAAGAACGTTGAAACATGGCTGTGGAGTGAGACTATTAAATGAGTTTAAATGCATTTCTGGTATGAACTATAAACTTACTACTTCTTTCCATAAGTTTGTTACATAAGTATGATGGAGATTTGTTTGTGAGGATTGAGTTAGTAAGTGTTCCAAGGTGAGCTTTTCTCCTGTTTTCCATGTTTAGCCATCCAATTTCCTTGTATCGATGTGATTATGCTCATTTTTCTTTAAGTTTAGGGAAAATCTTACACATGCATTTTGAGCTTTTTGTATCCTTTGCTTGTCTATGGCATCCAAACATGGACCATAGATGATGTCTGCGTAATTGAATCTTGAAAGTATTAACGAGTCTGCGAGCAATGGCTGGATCATGTGAATGACATGAAGAGATAGGGTGCCAACTGCCATCAGCTTACCTTAAATGTAGTAGGCGCGCCGCGAAAGATAACATATAAACTCAAATACACAAATAAACTACATAGTCAAAACGTTTTCGGTCCACGTGATCTTCCTCACTGAGTGTAGAGAGAGAGACTGAGTTGAAACTTGAACTAGGCTAGCTGTTGGCTAGGGGTGAGGGGTGAGTGAATGAGTATGAATTGGGTGACAGGGTGGCGGAAGAGGGAGGTGAATCACCGTAGGTTTAAAGTCGGTTTTTGGCGGGATTTGCAGATCCACTGATAGCCCAGTTCCCTCCTTCTCAGTTCACCGGCTTGTATGGTGGGTGGGACAGACCTTATGACACAGGCTGTGAAACAGGTCATAAAGGGTAGGCCATGCCCATAAGCGTGCAGTACCACTGGTTTCTCCTAATTCTCTTCCCGCACGTCCTGCCTGTGCCCATTCATCCTCATGCGTAGAGTGCTAGAGCCAACAGCTAGCCTAGTTTAAGTTTCAACTCTGTCTCTCTCTCTACACTCACTGAATGCACTGAGTAAGGTCACGTGGACCAAAATCGTTTTGACTATGTAGTTGTAGTTTATTTGTGTATTTGTGTTTAAATATGTTTTCTTTTGCCGCACCTACTCCATTGAAGGTAAGCTGTTGGCACCCTATCTCTTTATGTCATTCACAAATTGCGTAAATGAGTTAATATAGCCATTTTCTTCAGAATTTCAAGACCTATCGAGTAGTAGAGAAACGAAATATTTTTCGATCATGCCTGTGTAGGCCTATATTACAGGGTGTCAATTTTCCCTTTGAGTTGAGAAACCGAATAAGTCAGTCCATATGTTCTGAAGAAAAAATTGTATTGATTTGAGAAACGGAACAAGTCACTTTCAGTAAAATGAGTCATTGGATCTCATTGCCGAGAAATTTTATTTAAACAAAGTTTTAAAAAATGTAGTTTTATGTTCACTTTAACATACAATCATAAAACCTTATGATACTACCTTATTTTTACTAATTTTATATACACCCGCCCCATTTAATTGAGAAACCAAATAAGTCCACGCCAATTGCAATGTTTGCCGATGATGCAAACATAATAGCCATAGCCAATGACATATCAACTCTAAAACAAATATCTGAAATAAAAATTGCTTATGCCACAGAATGGTTCAACGATAATGAACTGCTATTAAATGAAACCAAAATTCTATAATTTTTGAATTTCCAAAGCCCCACGGGTAAATGTTACGATGCCCGAAAATTGTTCAGCATCACAATGTAACTAACACTGCAAAAAAAAATAAAAACCCTACAATACAATAAAAACAGTATGAAATAGTAAAAATAATCCAAAATCATAGTAGGGGCCAACAAATTTTGGGGATATAATAGAAGTAAACTCAAGTGGCACAAAAACATCAAGTGCTAATTAAAAAACTTAACTCTGGCTATTTTGAAATCAAAAAAAAATCAAGTCTGTACAAACTTTGAACACCCAAAAAACTAGTATATTCCTCAAACTTGACCCCAAACAAAAGGGTATGGAATGAATTTTGGGGGTTGTTTCCCCCAGTCCCAAGAAATTTTTTATAATAAAAAGAAGGTAACCCGGCAAGCTAAACAAGTCTCGAAGATCACACTGTGAACCTTTTCATAAAATTTAAAATTTAACACTCTATGTTTGTTCTTTTACAGGCAACCAAAAATTTAAAAAAAACAAAAAAAATCCCTTTCAACAAAAAACAATATCCACACCCACAATACTCAAAAAAAAACAACATAATGTAATTATTTTTCAAAACTTAAACCCCAAAAACAAACTCTGTTTTCACACACATAAAATTGTTTAAAAAAACTACAACGAACAAAAAAAACATGGGCTCTTTAGACCTTTTTAAAATACCTGAAAAAAAATTTCCCCTTATCCAAAAGCTTATTATCCTAAACAGTATTAGTTAAAAAACCTAGTATAATTAAGTTTAGTTTAGACTCAAGTTTACGAAAGTGAAATTCAGAATATTTCTTGTCTTTTTATTTATATAATAATTTTAACTATTAGAGGGGAGCATAGGTAATTCCGGGCCCGAAAAGGTGAAAGAGCATGTATCTGGTATCAACGATTCGATTGATCCTAGATAAACATTTCGAGGGTGAGATTTTGTTTTTTTGGCTGAGACCGGCCATATCTAAAACAAAAGGCCGCCGCTTTCGAATTTTAAACTACGTATTTTCGTAAGTATTTGACCGTTTCAATTTCAAAGGTACCATTCGAAAGGTAAATATAGAAATTGAAATTAATGTAAAAAATTTTTCACGAAAACCCCTTAGTTTGGGGTTATGTTAAAAAAAACTCTAACTGTTTACTTTACATTTTCGTTTGGAACGATATTTTTAGGAAAAAGGTTTTTTACATTTTTTTAAGTTGCTTTTTTGGTAGATTTTTTCTAATTTTTTATAATAAATCCCGCTTTTAATTTTTCTGAAAATTTATACCCCGATTTTATGAAATTTGAAGCGTGGCATGTGTAATAAAAATTATGCAAACCCTGTGTGATTTTTAGTTTCAAATACATTTTTCGAGGCACAATTGGGAAAAAAATTTAGTATTTGGTATAAAGATTCGTTAGAACCGAACTTAAAAATTTTTGAATGGGTAAATTCTTTTTTTTACTGAGACCCCCCTGGGCAAAAACAAAGGGGCCCCCGTCATTGAACATTTTAATAAAAATCTTTAAAAGATTTCCCGATTTCAATTCTAAAGGTCCCATTAAAAAAGGTAAAAAAAAGAGCTACAAATGATGTATCAAAAATTTTCCAGAAATTTTAATTTTTTAAGGTTAGTTGTTTTGAGTTTTTTGTTTTTTAAAAACTTTTTTCAGAGCACAATAGGTGAAACAACTATTGGGGGGTAAAAATCGTTTCGTTTTGATTGTGATTTAAAAATTTTTGAGGGAAAAAAATTTCGATTTTTTTATGGCTTCCCAGGGCAAAAAAAAAGAGGGGCCCGCCCCAATGAACCTTTTTGATCGCATATCTTAAAAGTATATATCCGATTTTAATTTACGTATCCTTTAAAAAGGGAAATTTAAAAAGAAAAAAATAAACTATTATTATCATTTTGTTGAAACATTAAATTTACTGAGGTTATGTTCAAAAATTTAAAATTTTTTTCCCACACTCGCATCGGTATGAACTTATGGCGCATATTTTACATGACAAAAAAGGGTTTTGAAAGTTTGGCTTGTTTATCCGTAGCATATCCTTTATGTATTAAATGAGTCCTTACTTTATTTTTCCCGAAATATATCCGGATAATGTTTTTAAAGCGACGGCATGGTAAATGAATAATATATGCATCGAGTTTTTTGATCTTGATGTTTTAAAACTTTTCGTAGAGGCCAATAATTGATAAAAGGGGTTAGTATCGTATCATCGTTTCGTTATGAAACGTACTTTAAAAATTTTTGATGAGGTCCCCCGTCCCCGCAAAAAAAAAAAAAGATGGCCGCGAAAAAAAAATTTTGAAGCTTACATATTTTCTAAGATAATTGACAGTTTCTTTTAAAAAGGTACCTTTGGGAAAGGTAATTAAAAGGAAAAAAAAGTATAATTTGAAATTTTTTACGAAACTTTTATATTTACTGAGGTAATTTGTTACTACACTCGATTGTTACAGTTAGGAACAAAAAAAACATTTTAATTTTAAAATTTTTTTGTTGAACCTTTTTTTATAGTAAGCGATTTTTGACCTTTTATTTTGGTACCATTACAAAATTAATAAAATTTTCTTCCCCCGGGGGTTTAAAAACCCGGGCCCAAATGGAAAAGTATGACAGTATGACAACTTTTTGGGGCCCGAAAATTTAAAAAAAAAAAAAATATTTAAACGAAATTTAAAAAATACCTCCAGGGGGTTTTTTTTTTGAACTTGGGCCTAGACGTAAATGTCATACTCTTTCCAATGGTCCCGGGTTCAACCCCCGGTGGAAGAACTTTTTATTTCTGTCTTGGTACCAAAAAAAACAGCGTCAAAAGCGTTTTAATAAAAAAAAAGGTTTTAAACAAAATATATACATAGGGTATATATTTTATATTTGTTCCCTAACTGTAAAATTTGAGTGTAGAACAAGATAACCTCAGTAAATATAAAATTTTCGTAAAAAATTGGGCAAATTTAACTTTTTTGTTCTTTTAAATTTCCTTTCCAACCTACCTTTTAAAAGATCTGTCAAATTTTTTAGAAAAAATGTACTTCAAAGTTTTTTTCGGCGGCCTCTTTTTTTTTTTGGAAGGGTACCTATCAAAAATGTTTAAAATACGTTTTTATAACGAATCGATTGATACCAGATACATAATCCTTTCATCAAATTGGCCCTACGAAATGTTTTAAAACATCAAATCAAAATACTCGATGCAAATTATTCATTTACACATGCCGTGTTCAAAAACAAATTCGGGATATATTTTCGGAACATATAAAGTAAGGGGCTCATTGAAAAAAAAGAGATATGCTACGGATAAACAAGCCAAACATATTTAAAAACCCTTTTTGCATGTAAATAATGCGCCATAAGTTTCCATACCCTGACGAGTGTGGTAAATAATTTAAGTTTTTGAACATAAACCCCGTAAAAATTAATGTTCAAAAAATGATAAATTTTAGTTTTTTTTTCTTTTAATTCCCCTTTTTAAAGGTATAGTAAATTAAAAAACGGGTATAACTTTTAATGTATGCGAGTCAAAAGGTTTATTGGCGCGGCCCCTTTTTTTTTTGCCCTGGGGGGGGAAAGGGCCCCGTAAAAAATCGAAAATTTTTTTCCCTCAAAATTTTTTAAATCACGAAACAAAACGAATCGATTTTTCCCTATACATAGTTGTTATACCTATTTGCTCTGAAAAAAAAACGTTAAAAAAACAAAAAATTCAAAACAAAATAACCTTAAAAAAATTAACTTTTGGAAAATTTTTGATATATCGTTTGTAGCTCTTTTTTTTTACCTTTTAATGGTACCTTTTGAATTGAAATCGGCGAAATATTTTAAAGATTTTTAGTTAAAATTTTTAATGACGGCGGCCATCTTGTTTTTGCCAGGGGAAAGGGCTCAGTAAAAAAATCGAAATTTTTCCCCTACAAAATTGTTTTAAATTCGGTTTATAAGAATCGATTTATACCCAAAAATCAATTGTTTTACCAACTGTGCCCCGAAAAATGTATTTTAAACTAAAACACACAGTGTACATATATCATCACACATGCCATCGCTCAATACATAAACTCAGGCTTAATTTTCAGAAAATGAAATGATGGATTCATTAAAACAATAGAAATAATCTACCAAAAAAAGCAACTTTAAAAAAAATGTAAAACCTTTTTACCAGTAAATATCGTTCCATAACGAGAAAGTGTAAAGTAAACAGTTTTAAATTTTTGAACTAACCTCAAAAATATGGGATTTTTTTGGAAAATTTTTTACATTAATTTAAATTTTATCATTTACCTTTTAATGGTACCTTTGAAATTGAAAAAACGGTCAAATACTTACAAGGAAGCTAGTTTAAAAATTTGAAAGCGGCGGCCCTCTTGTTTTTGATATGGCCGGTCTCAGCCAAAATATCAAGACTCTCCCATCAAAATTGTTTATCTATGGATCAATACGAACGATTGATACCAGAACAAACTCTTTCACCTTAGCTGCCAGGAAGCATTTTTTTAACCTATGCTCCCCCACTATATAAGTTTTTTTGTTCCTATTTTTCTGTATTTTGTCTGTACATCTGAAAAATGTATTGTTATTATTTTTTTTTTATTTTTTTTTTATTAATTTTTATTATTATTTTTTATTATTATTATTTTATTTTTATTATATTATTATATTATTTTTATTATTATTCGGTTTTTCAAAAAAAAATTCATTTATTTGCCACATAACATAGTTCTATTTTGTATTATTATTACTTTCTTTGATTTTGGAGGGGGGTGGGGGAATGATCGGACACCCTGACACTAGAGCAACACTCTAATTTGTTTTTTGATTCTGTCCCTTTTGTCTTGGCCACTGTGCTCCTCAGGAATCTCACCTCAATATTTTATTGTAAAATATAGTTTTACTGTATTTATGCGAGTAAGGCCTCGGGTATATTTAAAATGTCAACTTTAAAAAGTAAGTTGTGGCCATTATGTGAAGCCAGTTGTCAATATTATTTATAACCTACTCTTTAAAAGTTGAGTCGTCAAAATAGGGGTGCGGCCATTACTCGATGGCGGCCTATAATCCAGTAAATACGTCATTCCCAGACGCACATAGGCCTACACTTTCAATATTAGTTGAGTTCAACACTCTTTATCCATTTCCCCAGGGATCCGCCCCTGCGATCTTCAGCATCGACAGCGTGGTCGACATCACGTTCGACTCCGACCTCGACACCAACGGCGACCTCCGAGACTCTGGCTACGCGGAGTTTCCTTCCTCGTCGTCCATCGCGCAGACGCCCACGAACAACTTCAACAACATGTCGTACGAGGAGTTTGAGTTCCCCCACCGCAAGACCCAGGACCTCAACATCCACCCCCCGCTGCTCTCCCCCCGGGTCAGTAACCTCCCCCCACCGCCACCCATACCACCCAAGCTCGTGTCACTTCCCCCCGCCAGCTCGCCCTCCACCCCAAGGAACGATGGCGGAAAAAAAGTCTGCATCTTTAGGCGATTTGCCGGTGTGAGAACTATTCTGTGCCGCGGCTACAACCGCAACCGGCAGCGACTAGCGATAGTCCGTCGTAAGACGCGAGGGTTATACATTAACAATTACTTTTAGAGCCCTGTGAAATGAGTTTTATCTACCTACAAATGCTCAATACGACATTAATTGGTAATATTTTGAAACTTGTAGAGTACCAGTACGAACTGTAGGACTAAAGTTATAGATTTGACCACTTTTGACCACTGTTCACTGTTCTTTTATACTACTTCTCTTGTTCTGACTGCTAAAATTCTTTATACATGCTATTTTACTTTCAAATAAAATGCAGTGAATAGTCTTAATTTGTTATTATCAATGACATTTTATAGCTTGTTTAGATTTTAAATCTTACCTACTGAAGCCAGTAAGGATCTGATTGCTATGTTACTTTTCATAGTTGTCAGCCAAGGATAACTAGATGTACACTGCTTGAAGTATGGATGATCAAAAATGTGTTTTATTGTCTACATTTTTTTTTAAATAATGCTTGCCAACTTTTAATCAATCCAGGATCATCTACTTTGTAATTTTGTTTTGTGGTTTTCTTAAAACTTTTTAAAGCTTCATTGTAAAAGCTTTTCTTGTTTCTATGACATACAAGCAAAGTGTTGTATGTATAGGCTTGAGCTGTCAGTCAGTCGTGCAAACCTAGGATTTAAACAAAAAGCTAAATTAATGTTTTCCTTCATTTGCAAAACAAATTTTCTGTTTCTTTATTTACAAGCCTTCAAAACATATTATACAATCAACTGTATATTTTTATGCTGTGCTGTAGCATTTTATGAAAATGAATGTCTTATACTTTATTTTTACCTAATGTTAGTTAATGCTTAAAGCTATTGTTAATTTTTCACGGAGCTTTAAATGACTATATTTATTTGCCACACGGGTTTGTGATTTGGGTTTACTTCAACAAATGCACAGGAGTCGGAAGGCGGAGTACGCTGAAATATTCCCAGCTATTTTTATGGCTTAATATTATTTTAAAATGCTATGGAATAAAGCATTTTGAAATAGTTTGTTTTGGGGATGAAATTGCGTATTATACTGAAATAGCATGTAACATGAATTTGTTTGCAAAAAAATAGCCAAAGTGATAATGTTTGTAGTAATATGTGTCAGTATAATAAAGAATCTGTGATGTGCCAATACACTGACCAAATATGCCAAAATGTTCATAACTCAACGACGGGTGCATTTACCTGGCGCATTCAAAAATCTCTACATGCCATTTCCATGATTATATAAGTATAATTTGGGTTAAAAACAAGGTCTTACAAAATATCTCCATTATGAACAAGTAAACCGTGTTGATGTAAAGTGAATCTTTGATACATCTGACTGCAGCATTTGTGTAGCTAATTGCTTTTGATATTTTAAAATGTACAAAACTGTTGTGTTAAGAAAATATGTGAAAAATGGAAATCCTTTCTAGTTGACTCTGTTGCATTTGTTGAAGCTATACATATATTCTAGGGATGTCAAAAATAAACGTAAATCAATAATTATTAATATTGCTGTCGTGATTATTGTTGATACTAATTGCCACCGATATCGTGCTAATTATTGGGAGTCTGGATTTTAAATTTGAATTAAGCGCCAATCAAAAGATAACTTCCCTTATTGACAGCAGGTACAGTAGTGTGTACTTGTTTACATGTCTAACGACGCTGTTGAATTGTATTTTTGGTTGAATTCCCAGCCTTTCAAAATGTTTTTTCCCGCTCGCGATCTATTTCACGGTACAGCAATACACAGTGTCATTACCCCTCCCCCTTGATATATTGGAATATTACTAAAACGTAAAAAGTTACCATATCGATGGATACAATAGTATTGCGATCAATCAAAATATTATTCTTATTTTGGCACGATTATTGATATGAATTTTCATATTGTTTGACATCCCTAATATATTCAAAACTCTCAACCCAGGTGAATAGGTTAGGCAAAGAAAATAGAAAAACATACATTTTCTTCAAGCAATGTTGCACATTTTTTTTGTTGCTAAAGGTGGCTATAAAGATTGTATAGCAATTATTGATATCTTGCTTATCAAATCATTCACAAGTACTAGCTTAGAAGATAATTGCTAGCAAAATCTCAGTTGTTCCAAATAACAAAATTGTTACACTTATGTTATTCTACTCGGGTTCGGCAAAGATGCACACAATTCAAAGGTCGGCAGCCAAATAAGATGACTCGTCTTGAAGTCACATGACTTTTATATTAAAAACAATGAGATAATTATGCAGATGGACTAAAACGTACTAGGTAACGTGTGATCGACAAAAATAGCAATTTTTTGGTACTTTTTCTAATCGATTTACATTTCACATTATTTATTTGTTATCCATGAAACTCGTGTTTTAAATTGATGATTTAATTTTTAATGATTTTTAATGCCTTTTTGGTAGCTGGCAAACATTGCTGGCAAAAATGTCGGTGTTTTAAATTTAATTATTGCCCGCGCACAATTTTTAATAATACGGTTATTGAAATTTAAGTGCAAAAATTATAATGAATAGTAAGTAGTAACCCCTCCAACCAATTCAGTTGCTAATACAAATTAGCTGATAATCGCTCAATGTAGTCTTAGTTTTAGTCTTGATTGGAAATATTGATGATGTTTAATCGAATGTATTTCATGTATCAAGATGGCAGCTACTCAGACTGTACGTACTTCTGAAAATCAACAACTCATGGTTTTTAATTAAAGGATTTATCAAGTCAAGTGCTTGATCCATTTTTGATGTAAAATAAATTTATGTTAATTTAATGCATAGCAAGGGCTTGGACCGTTAGCGTTGAAAATCGGTAATTAAAACGTCAAAATAATCTACAGCTGCCAACTTTTAACTCTTTCTTACATTGAGTATCAAGATGAGATTCAACCATTTTCGTGGATTTTAATTAGGGTTGCCGTTTGATAATCAATATATCAATCGATACGATTAATTCCCGAAACGATCGATAATAGCTCGCCCTTCCGAAATTTTGTAATTAACCGCTCGCTCTGCAGAAGACATTAATCGCTTTATTCCGTGAAACACTCGTCCACTGCTAGATCTAAAACACGCGTAAGGCGCGAAGTCCGAAGCGCAACGCATCGCCCCTGCCCTGCTGCAGTGTAGGCAACTTGCATGGCGTGCGTGTGTTGCTGGGCGGCTTCACTCGCCGCGCCTGCAGGCGCCGATTGCTCAACCTCGCCTCTTCACACCCGATATTGTAGTACATCGCTCAAGGTCAACACAAGCATCTATCGAGATGCATTCCTCCCCACCCTGCGCCAATTCGGTATCGCTACGATAATATAATCTTATCAATTCTCTCACACCAATATTACATTAGTGTCATCTTCCAAAGTAATGTTAAATATTATTCATCTTGTCACATAATAAATATTGGAGCATTGAATAGTTAACTGATAATATCTCGGAAATGAATGAACGATAATCACAACAAAAGCTGAAATGAAACTTCACAGAACTAAGATTTCCAAGAAGCACAAAGACAACACACGAGCCGGGTAGCATCTGTTAACACTACGTAGCGCGCTCTCATCAGGCCGGCCAGCCACGAGTGGGAGGGGGATGGGGGGGGGGAGGCACACTCTCGTGAAAGACGTCGCTAGCGTGGAAAAACCGTTTTGAGCAAATAGAAGGAACAAAAGGATCCACTTGCAAAATGTCCACTGTCCGTGTCGGTATGCAAGAAAGTATTGGCCTAATTTTTATTCGTTTATCGATCGACGTAAAATAATATCGATAATCGATTTGCACATGCGCGATTATCAATGTTCAAATTCATATCGAACGGCAACCCTAATTTTAATTTAATTTGCATTTAGTTTCTATTGGTATTGTAAGCTATACAGTTCCCAAATACTAGGTATCTTGCAAATCAGTTTGCCATGATGGCAGCTTTAATTGCTAGTCTTGTGTGAAACTCTCTTCAAATTTGACAGCGCATTACGACAAATGTCATGTTAAAGGTGATAAAAAGTAGGCTTGTGCAAATATTCAAAATTCAAATAATATTTTTGAATATTTTGTTGATGATATTCTAAAGAATTTTTTTTCTTTCAACGTTTTTGTTGCTTCCCTTTGTTGTAGGTCAATGACCTACTCGTGTATAATACAAAGATTAGACTGACAAATCACATCCCTAATGTCTGAACTGCCCGTCTTTATTATTCATGCGTCAATATTCGACGGTATATTCATGGAATAAATTTTAATTATTCAATATTCGAAATGGAAACTTATAATTTGAAATTCGGTATTCGATATTGGATTCGATGTTATAGATTCACTTTTCACACGAGCCAAGAAGAACGGTTTTTATAACTATTTAAAATGACAAAAGTCACATTCCAAACAATATGTAGGCCTAGACCTAGTAAAGAACTCAAATTTTTAGCAAAGTTTGTATTTTAAAAGTGTATAGTTATAGCGACTGTAGTAGAAATACATACTATCGGGCTAACCGTCATATCATTCCTTGTAAGCTCAAAATATTTCATTTAAATATGGCCTTTATGTCACCGTATTATTATAATAATAATATAATAAGTGGGTTATCCAAATATTTATGTCTGTATATAACCCAATATACATTTGTGTACCATGTACTCTTGAATTTCACTGTAAATATGGTAAACTTAGGATTTGTATTAATATATATTATATTTAGAATTTTGTTCTTTTCTTCATGCTAGTCATAATAATGAAATAATTATGTGATTTTTTAGGTCATTTTAATTTTTACCTTGATCAAATACCACAGCGATTATTGTTCAATGCAACAATTTATTGTTGCTGTAAAGATGAATTTTGTAGACTGTTTATAAAAATCTTTAGCGTTTAATCGGGTCTTCTTCTATGTAATATTAAGTTGATGTAGAATGGAGTTATGATATTTTTAGAGCTATGAGTGAAACAATTTGATCATATAGCAAGGGATTGCAATATCATGTATTAATGTAGGCATGCACTGTAGTGATATTAATAGATTACCGCTACGGTGTGCTAGTATACTCGGGAACCTTATACAGCAAGGGATTACAATATTAACATACTAGTACTTCAGTGGTACGGGTACCTCACTGTGGTTCACATTAACATAGTCAATGTGACAAGGCAAATAGTAAGTTCTGATTGTTACTTGGTTGTGTCGTGTCGATAGTGACGCAACAACCCAGGCAACAATCAGTACTCATCAACGGGTCGTGAAAGCCTATGATATGTTAAGGAAAATATTATTTTTAAATTTTATGAATAGAACATTGGTTTTTCTATTTTTATTCCTAGACCTGAACAATTCAATGTCAAGCCTAAGGATTCTGCCATTTAAATAGACTCAGTGGCGTATCCAGGATTTCATAAAGGGGGGTTCAACCAATTAATTTATAGATGTACCGATGGCTAAGTGGGGGTCTTACAAGGTCATTTTGGTGAAAATCTGTGCGTTTTTAAGCATCACAATGACCAACTTTTTATCCACTAAAATCCTGATTTTAATCCACAAGTTTTCTCTTTCAAGTATTTTGGTGAAAATCTGTGCGTTTTAATGCATCACAATAACCAACTTTGTATCTACTAAAATCCTCTTTTGCTCAGATGATATAAATTGCCTTTAGAATTGCGATGAAACAGTTATTCTATATTCTCCATCACTTTTTAGGGCAAGGGGGGGTTTCCCCCCTCTTCCCCCTCTTGGATGTCGCCACTGAATAGACTACTATCTAGTATTATCATGTGCCCTATATGCAATGCCTAACCTCATTGTATTGTAATGATAACAATTTTGTATTACTTATTTATTGATGATAGCAAATTTCTGTAGATTGATTGCACATTTCATTTTTCATTGTTTTTGTATAGTGAATCTAAAGTAGTACATATCAATTTATATATGTATACAAAAACCACAAATAAATAAATAATGTTCCATCCTGCGGAAGGTTTTTAGCTTCAAACATGGACTAGAATTCATTGATGTAGGGTTTGTGTAAAGTTGTTCCAAATCAGCCTGGTTGATTCTAGTGAGTTGTGTCCAACCACTTAGATGTTCTATATGTGCCTGGAGGCCAAGTCTTGAAACATGCGACTCAAGTCGCAATGCGTGTCAAGTCACTACTTCCAAATCGCATGCGACTCGACTTCACGTCATGTACGTAGTCTTGAATTTAGATGTGCGACTCATTTCGCTTGCGAGATGAAATTCTTCCTTGCGAATGCTTTTTTGCGTTTGGAAACTCCGCCCACTTTCGCTCTATGACTGACCAATGAGAAAGCTTGTTACAAAGTGCAACTTTCGACTTTCGACTTTTGAATCGATGTTGTGAAGTATATCGATGATATAATCGATTGTGACGAACAATCTATGCTATAATCGATTCGCACATTCAATCAACTGTCAAAACACACTAGGAGTATTAGTATGATAAGCTTACATATTAAATAAATAAATAAATTTATAACTAAATAAATAAATTGTATTTAGAGTCTATACCCACTCAAGTTATGTAACTGATTTTCAGTGGGGGACAGTAATTTAAAGCGACCAAGCCAACCCTGTAGGCCTCGACGCAAATTATTTCACTTAGTTTATTGTTATTATCAAATAGCCTATGCAGTCGTACTCTCTATTTAATTAATCATATTTTTATATTGTTTGTTTTATTTAATTATTATTCAATGATTATCACAATACGTACAATCATTAGGAATATCACAACGACACAGAATTGTGTGTGATATCCCTAAATAGTAAATATAATAAAGTTGATATTAAAGAAGGTTATTAAAATTATTTATGTAGCAAGTTTAAAAAAAAATAGGTAATCAAAAACTATATAAAAACTCGACGATTTAACACAATAGTAGGCCACAATAGACCGACAATACAAACATTCAAACAACTAACATTATAAGCCTAACTTATAACATTACGTACATCACAATATATAAAAGTTCACCATTATAAAAACATACAGCATTTGAATTGAAAAGAATAATGATAAAATTGTACAAATCTTTTTAAAGAAAATAATATAATTTGAAGCTGACAATTATTATTAATTAAAAGTGTGAACTTTATTTTCTTTACTTTGTTGATTCCCTAAGAAGTTTCTTGAAATCCAGTGCTTTCATGTTGAGAGCCTTCACTTTTATTATATATTATTTGCTTAAGTTTTCTAGGGCTAGGCCTAGCCTACCTAAAATACCAAAACAAATTGCAAGGCAGGTAAAAAAAAAGGTAATTTCCATTGAAAAGTTATAAAAATTGTTTCTGTCACAGATAACAAGTGAACAATAATCATACGATGAGTAAAAAAAAGTAAAAAAGTTTTCCCAGGCGGGATTCGAACCGGCGACCTCTCGCGTTCAAAACTAGAGCTCTAACCACTCGGCCAACCGGACCACAGTGAAAAGCCGGTCTATAGCGCCACTTATGCAAATGCACGCTAACTTCAACGAACGTAAATAATTTGTCATGACAATTAGAACACTTTAAATATTTTTAAAGCCTTCTGCCAACATTCTAGAGTGTAATTTACGCCTTTATACATAGGATGTACCTTATAACTATTTATTTAGTCATTAAAAACTTTCGATGTGGCAGTCAAGACGCAAATAAATCTCTACACGCAAGGTAAAACCTCGCGGTTTGAAACGTAAGAAAACTTGCGAGTCAACTCGCAAGCCGTTTTGCAAGTTTGTCTCAAGACTACCGATTTGATGGTTTTGAGCGACTTGTCGGAAATTTGCGACTCAAAACGGGAGGTGAGTTGAAACGCAAGTTTCAAGACTTGGCCTCCTGGTTGATTCTAGTAAGTTATGTCCAACCACTTAGTTGTTATACCGTATTTACTTGATTCCAAGCAATTAGAACTGCAAAACAGCATTGAAAAGGTAGGCTTTCAATCGGTAAATACAGTATTTCCTATTTCGAATATAAATCTCTGGTTGGACATTATTCGTGCGTTGATGACGTCGGCACCAACAGGGTTGACTCAGTCTGCTGTAAATTCAAGTTGTCTACCAAAAATCAGTTACGTGTGTAGACTGTGTTTACAAATTTGTTGTTTTATTGTTTTAATTAGGATAATTATATTTGATAGTATTTTGTGGTATCATAGATAAAAGAGTTTATAGTTATTATTTGTAGGGATGCACATCGATTCTTTTTTTCTATTGATTATCGATAATATTGATTAGTGAATGATAGCAATTGTAATAAAAGTATGCTTCGACTGGGGATTGAACCGAGAACCTCTGGCTTACATGTGCCATAGCTCTAACCAATTGAGCTATCGAGACACAAGACAAACTTTCATTAAATTGCTATTGTTGTGACTGTTCTGTTATCATGGATGTCAACAGTCACAACAAATAGCAATTTAATGAAAGTTTGTCTTGTGTCTCGATAGCTCAATTGGTTAGAGCTATGGCGCGTTAAGCCAGAGGTTCTGGGTTCGATCCCCAGTCGGGGCATACTTTTATGACAATTCCTATCATTCACTAATTTATTTTTTTATATATTATTATTATTCAATGATCATCACAGTATGTACACAATCATTAGGAATATCACAACGAGCATAGCCCATAAACACTAATTATGTCTTCAAAGCGGGCTTATGCTTAAAAACCTAATACATATTGATAATATTGATATTACCAATAAAAAATAAGAAGCCCGTTCCAACACAGATGGAATCTCAATGTGGTAAATGAAATTCAAAACAATACAATCAAATGCCACTCGCTGCCTCGTCCTGTCTGTGTTGTCTTTGTTTTTGCGTCCCGCTATCGGCTAATTTTGCTCCCAAACATAAATCTCGAGTAAGACACCTTGTGACCTATCTCTGTCTGCCCAAGCGGGAAATACGAATTATATGTTTCACATATAAATCATTAGACTTTTCACTGATATTTACTTATTTTTATTTAAAAATTCACTTATTTTTAAATAAAAATAAGTAAATAACAGTGAAAAGTCGAATGATTTGTATGTGTAACGTTACTACCTGTTATATAGTTTCAATTTTTATAATGCAAATTATGTGTTTCGGGCAGTTTTCAACCAATTATTGCTATTTTGTTTATTGATATTGACTTTTTATTATTGATTATTGAGATTTTATCCAATATTGATTATCAATCGATATTCAATAATATTGATTATCGTGTGCATCCCTAATTATTTGTAAACAATTTAGTGGATACAACTCTTAATACGTAACAAAGAGGTACCGTTGTACAAAACAATACCTACTTGATTCAAACAAAGTTTGTATTTTTATTAATTATTGGCGTCCCTTCTGTATGACTATTTGTTTCACCCAAAGTTTTGCAAAACGAGAACGGAACTATTTTATTCAAACATTTCCATTACATAGTATTGTATTGTATGTAATATGTATGTACTATTGTCTACAATCCTAAAGCTAATAAAAAATTGTTTATAATAATATTATTGTATTTATTTATTTATCATGGCCATCAGTTTATAATAACCTTCACATTTCCTTTTTTTTTTAAATTGCACACATAATAGAATGTAGAAGGGTACCTAAGATATGCTTACCAACCTATTATGTGCAATGTTTACCATACCAAACAATATGAATATTGGGCCGGAAGAATGTTGGATAATTTACATTATCTACCCAATACATTTGCTGTGTAAAAACTAAAAACTAAAAATAATAAAGAGTACAACCAATGTTGCTCAGCAATAAAATGTGACTGCCTTTGTTATGGACGCATCTAATACGTCCACGCGCGCCGCCCGCTGTGTGTTATGGACGCATCTAATACGTCCACGCGCGCCGCCCACTGTGTGTTATGGACGCATCTAATACGTCCACGCGCGCCGCCCGCTGTGTGTTATGGACGCATCTAATACGTCCACGCGCGCCGCCCGCTGTGTGTTATGGACGCATCTAATACGTCCACGCGCGCCGCCCGCCGTGTGTTATGGACGCATCTAATACGTCCACGCGCGCCGCCCGCTGTGTGTTTATGGACGCATCTAATACGTCCACGCGCGCCGCCCCCTGTGTGTTATGGACGCATCTAATACGTCCACGCGCGCCGCCCGCTGTGTGTTATGGACGCATCTAATACGTCCACGCGCGCCGCCCGCTGTGTGTTATGGACGCATCTAATACGTCCACGCGCGCCGCCCCCTGTGTGTTATGGACGCATCTAATACGTCCACGCGCGCCGCCCGCTGTGTGTTATGGACGCATCTATACGTCCACGCGCGCCGCCCCTGAGTGTTATGGACGCATCTAATACGTCCACGCGCGCCGCCCGCTGTGTGTTATGGTTATAGACGTAGGCCTATTAGATACGTCGTGCAATTACTGAAATCGTAACTCGTAAACTAGACCTACTACGTTTTGAAAATTTGAAAATTGGAGATTTATTTAAGGAACGTATCTATTTTGAGTCTATATCCAATATATATTTTTTGAAATATGGATTTTGAAATAAATAGTATTTTGAAATTTGATTATTTTGGAAAAATTTGAGAATTACTGTTAAAGTAGGCCTACATTAGTACTATCATATAACCTACTATTTATAAAAAATATTGCCTGTAGGAAAAATCAACTTTTGTGGCAGGGTACGGTATGCAAATTATCCAAATTTGGGTAAATTTGAATCTTTAAGTCAACATTTCAATGATTGTGTTTGAAATTAATTTAATCATCTTGGAAATTTTATTCCTTAACAATATTACATCTTGACAATTTTACATCAGGGTCAAAATTCAGAAGTTATATTCCAACTTTCAATTTCTAGTGCACTAAGTCACCATACTAAGAAAACACACCAAAAATAAGATGGCCACCTTTTTACATTTTTTTAAATCCATGTTAAAAAAATTATATTTGTGAATTTAACTTGTATCTTAACCCTCCATTTTTGGGTAACACATGGGGTATTTCTTTAGTTTTTTTCACCAACAAGTTATGTGTATCCCAGTATCTCCCAGACCAGGTAAAAATTGAATTGTATTAGATGTTACATCAACATGTTTTTGCAAAAAAAGGTTTTGATGGAAATTGTATATACTACTTGGTTTCCTAGTTGGATACCTGCTGAATTTTAAAGACACTAATAAATCTACACCTGCCCAGGAAAAATTGCAAGCTTCTCTTCAGGTGGTAAGGTACGTACCTAACAGAATATCCAAGATTGTTTTCCTGTGCGGAGAAGGGCTTCTTCAGCCATTCTTTGTCCTTGCTATCCAGTATAAAATGGCATCTTTTTCTGACCTGCTCGTATCATCGGGCAGGGAGTGAATGAAACTCTGGAGTGCTCTGTCATGGGATTCAAAACTACATAACTTACAAGCGGTCGGTTCAGTGGTGATGTTGAATCTGTTCAGATGGTGTTGCAGAACGTTGAGGCCAGTTGTAACGTGGAACTGGGCTGTGGCAGTTTTACGAGAGCAATTTTTGTCTGGCCCTTTTTTGATCTCATGATCTCGTCCACCCAGAGTTTCAATATTGCAGCTTCTTCTATACTGTATTCTATACTGTATCCAAGATATATTGAAGGGACTTTCAAATTGCATAATGTTGCACGGCAGTCCTCCCGCAGTTCAGCTGGAACTCGGCTCACAATCGTCATTTCGGCATAATTCTTTTTTAAACTCAACTCACGGCAAAATTTCCTCGAACTTGTGTGATGTAATTATAGTTTAAAAAAATAAAATGTTAAATATTGTCATAAAACATTGCAAACTTTTGAAAATAAAAACTTTATTTCATTGTATATAAAATTAAAATTAAAATTAAAAAAGTACCTACATCACACAGGTACTAATAATATCTAGGATAAACCCTTGTCAAAATGTTGATTTTTAGGGGTATAGTTTTTTAACGGAAATCGATAA
Source organism: Sweltsa coloradensis (assembly GCA_024449915.1). Taxonomy (NCBI): domain Eukaryota; kingdom Metazoa; phylum Arthropoda; class Insecta; order Plecoptera; family Chloroperlidae; genus Sweltsa; species Sweltsa coloradensis. The sequence goes on along the minus strand of JAMZAV010002822.1, from coordinate 55,239 downwards.
AGGGCTTCACAACAAGCTCAAAACAGTTTTTCTTCGGACTTTTAGGGGTCTCAAAATTAATGAAATGGTTGGATGGTGCGAAAATCGAAATAGAGACAAACGGTTTATGCCAACATGTTTAGAATCATACAACACTAGATCTGCTGACAAAATCTTTATCGAACGACACAGGCTGGAGAAACTTGACAAGAATTCGCTCAGAGTAACGAACAGCTTTCCACACGAGATTGCACAGGCTCCGACCAGAGAGATCCTAATAGTCCGGATGTTAAGAGACTTGACCTTGCATTTTTTGATACAAGCAAGGAACTTGGCACACGTGTTCTAGGGACCATACCCTACTAATTTTGACTTGGAGCCATCGTGATATCCCGTGCAGGCACCCCTTATTGCATGTTGCCTACCCCTGCTGGTTTGAAGGGTTGATTAGCAAAACAATTCGGTGTTTGGTGATAGAAACTTGAAATTTTTACCAAATAGGGGTAACATTAGGCTTAACATTCTGGCAACGGGGAATTGCGGATTTCTTCATAGTTAAGGGATGATTGGGGTTATAATTTTGGGGTTGAACATTTCGATTTAAATTTTTATTGATGACACCCTTGGTTTAATTTTGGATTTCTTCATTCAAGTACTTCCCAAAATCTTCAGACAAAATGATGATTCTAAAAATATGACTAGCGACCCCTAATTTGGGCATAGTTACCTGTTGACATAATGACCTGAGGAATGACCTGTTCGAAAAATTGTTAAACATAGTCATGTGACCACTCTATTTAAAGCTTAGACAAAATAGATTCATATGAAATAAATTTCAACATGCCATGTTGGTCTGTGACCTTTATTGTCCTTTATTTGACCTTGATAACTGTTTCAGCAGAACTGCATAATGTATACATATAGCACATCCAAATTCATGTGATATATTAACCAGTTGATTTAATAAATGTACTCAACATGTCAGTACATCAATATGATATTAGGCTGCATTGCGAACGCTTTTCACTGTCGCGTTGATGGATGAGCAGTTTTGTACCATTGAATCCTCATTTACTATACTTATACTTCGTTGTTTTTCAACGTGTTTACATAGAATATACCATTTTAAAAGGAGTACCAAGTTCCTAGATCATTTTGGTAATAAATCATAAAAATAAATAATAGTAATTGCATTGTTGATCTTGTCCTATCCCAATTGTGGATCGTGGCCAATCAGTGGCTAGCTGATCGCTAGGTGCTCATCAATAAAGTAAAATTTAACAAGGAATTTGTTCAGGTCCGCTTTTATTGGGGTGAAATGAACGTTCTTTCTTATGATTGGACCAAAATGTGACTAGCTAGAAGTGTACTGTAGTATAACGTTAATATAAACAATAACATAAATAATACACAAACCAACAAAAAACAGATGTTTAAATCGCACAGTTTTTGGGACCATTTTCCGAGAGTGCGCACTTTCTCGCTCTCTGGTGGCGCGGCAGTGAGTACATTTGATAATTATTGTATAAGACCACATAAAATAAACAAATTTCTGCTCTTTAGTACAGCCAGACGACCTGTTGTTCATAAATCTAAGGCCAAAATGACCAGCCTCAAGAGCGATTCTCTTCAGTAAATTATGCATAGCTCCCATGCTGGCATCGATCTGGTGATCTGGCTGCATTCTTTGTTCATGAAAATCAACCAACCTCATCGTCCTCAACTGTATTGGGGGCGTTGAGATCTTGTACCAAATTGGGTCTAGTGAAATGCCTTTTGAATACCAGTCAAAAAAGTTCTGTAGAAAATGCACCACCTGTAGATGCAAAAATACGTGATGAGTTGAGCCCCCCCCCCCCCCCCAACACCCGGGCCACTCAATTACATTCCAAGATTATGTGGACAGTGTCTTTCCTCCCTTCCTCACGAACAAACTAGCGTCTGTGCTACGCATAAACATCATCTTGGAAAAGTACTACACAAAAAGTCTTTAAATATGACATGGGACAAACATTTAGGAGACGCGTAACTCCAACTATAAAAATTCCCAAAGGATGGCCAAATTTTCTACGCGATTCAGGCAATAAAGAAGTTGTTAAGGGTGTTAGCCTCCAGCATATATCAATGATAAATGAGGAAGACAAAGATGTCATTAGCACACTTGATACCCTCTTAGTTACTATACCACCATACTCAATGCTTCCACCACAGATAATAGAGTACACTATACTCTGTTATCTGTGACTATAAACAGGATCTCACAGGCGGTTTAGCCCCAATGTAATCACAAGCAGGGAGACACGCGCATAATGGTGCACGCTGCTGTTACTCAGGGCTTCACGCGTATATTGCTACTGATGTGCTAGTCCTTGCAATCAGCTGTGTTACGGAAATGACTGGCAAAATTATTTGTTAAAATATAATAATTTTATCAAAGTCAATTTAATTGCTATGAAATTAACAATTAACATTAGAATGTAAAATATCTATTGGCCCAAAGACATGCTTTTTGTAAACAATGTGGGCGATCATTGTCAAGAAACTATGGTTACTTGTTGATTGTATGCCTGTATAAGGCTTATATTAAAACCTACAGTATATTTGGAAGCCTTCCAGCAAACTTTTTCAACTTTTTCTTTCAAAAAGAACTACATCAATATAACCTTAATGTCCATGTAAAATATGAAAGTTGTAGCCCCACCCGTTTGGTCAGAATCGCTGGGCAATTAAACTGATGAATTAGACAGAAATAGCCAGTAGCATGTAGTAGTAGTAAGTAGTAAAGCATGTTTCAAGTCATTTTTCCACCAAGAATGCTCGTACCCCAACCAAATTTGGCATGTGTTGTCGGGTACATAAATCCCATCGATTTTGATAATTTTCAAGTTCACATCACGTTTCATGACGGCTGGGTAACACCTCGAAATCACCCCAACTTTACTTGCTGTATAAAGGTGCCTGAGTGTGTAGCGCACCACGGCTTGGCTGCGGCGCCCTAACGGGCCCTAGATAATCAACAATGGGTAAATTTTTACTTTCCTCTTAATGAATGTTAATCTAAAAAGTTTATTACCATAACGATCAACCAGGAACTTGGTACTCCTTTTAAAATGGTATATTCTATGTAAACACGTTGAAAAACAACGAAGTATAAGTATAGTAAATGAGGGTTCAATGGTACAAAACTGCTCATCCATCAACGCGACAGTAAAAAGCGTTCGCAATGCAGCCTAATATCATATTGATATACTGACATGTTGAGTACATTTATTAAATCAACTGGTTAATATATCACATGAATTTGGATGTGCTATATGTATACATTATGCAGTCCTGCTGAAACAGTTATCAAGGTCAAATAAAGGACGATAAAGGTCACGGGTCAACATGGCATGTTGAAATTTATTTCATATGAATCTATTTTGTCTAAGCTTTAAATAGAGTGGTCACATGACTATGTTTAACAATTTTTCGAACAGGTCATTCCTCAGGTCATTATGTCAACAGGTAACTATGCCCAAATTAGGGGTCGCTAGTCATATTTTTAGAATCATCATTTTGTCTGAAAATTTTGGGAAGTATTTGAATGAAGAAATCCAAAATTAAACCAAGGGTGTCATCAATAAAAATTTAAATCGAAATGTTCAACCCCCAAAATTATAACCCCAATCATCCCTTAACTATGAAGAAATCCGCAATTCCCCGTTGCCAGAATGTTAAGCCTAATGTTACCCCTATTTGGTAAAAATTTCAAGTTTCTATCACCAAACACCGAATTGTTTTGCTAATCAACCCTTCAAACCAGCAGGGGTAGGCAACATGCAATAAGGGGTGCCTGCACGGGATATCACGATGGCTCCAAGTCAAAATTAGTAGGGTATGGTCCCTAGAACACGTGTGCCACGTGCCTTGCTTGTATCAAAAAATGCAAGGTATGCCCCAAATATATCCCTTAACATCCGGCCCTATAAACAGAACCTCCCAAGTATCTCCTATATGAAGCATTCTATGCAGTGAACTAACATTGTAGCGCAAAGGCATTAGTATTGTAAATATTCTCAACCCTAGTCTTCACAATATGACAAATTTTCCATATTCATGAATTTTCATGTGGAAATGCTAAATAAATAATACTAATAACACCTAATTAAAAAAAAAATGTGGAATAGCGGTTTTTTACTTGACACATACAAGGCATTGAGTTTGGTATACATGTACAGTTTATGGTTCTGTCTTAGTGGGAGCGAGGTTGATTTTTTTTAGCCCACTCACGACTTGCTAGGGCCGCTGTTACCGCGGAAACGACAAGTAGGTCTCCAGCTGGACCAGGAACATGGTATACAACAGTATCATTAGCCCACTCACGACTTGCTAGGGCCGCTGTTACCGCGGAAACGACAAGTAGGTCTCCAGCTGGACCAGAAACATGGTATACAACAGTATCATTAGCCCACTCACGACTTGCTAGGGCCGCTGTTACCGCGGAAACGACAAGTAGGTCTCCAGCTGGACCAGGAACATGGTATACGGCAGTATCATTAGCCCACTCACGACTTGCTAGGGCCGCTGTTACCGCGGAAACGACAAGTAGGTCTCCAGCTGGACCGGAACGTGGTATACAACAGTATCATTAGCCCACTCACGACTTGCTAGGGCCGCTGTTACCGCGGAAACGACAAGTGAGTCTCCAGCTGGACCAGGAACATGGTATACAACAGTATCATTAGCCCACTCACGACTTGCTAGGGCCGCTGTTACCGCGGAAACGACAAGTAGGTCTCCAGCTGGACCAGAAACATGGTATACAACAGTATCATTAGCCCACTCACGACTTGCTAGGGCCGCTGTTACCGCGGAAACGACAAGTAGGTCTCCAGCTGGACCAGAAACATGGTATACGGCTCTAAGGGTGGAAACGAGTTTCTAGCAGCACTTCCGTGACGTCACAGCCAAGATGGCAGCGCCCACAAATCTCTACTAAAACTACCGTATCATTAGACCATATTAGACCACATTTCGAATATGGTGCTACAGTGTTATACCAACTGGGAAAAAATGATATTCTTTTTTTAATACAAATTTATTTATTGTCATAGAACATAGAACATACATGACTCATACACCATAGCAAAATTGTACAAATAAATAATTAATGTTACATAGGCCTACAGAAATAAAACTAACAACAAAGACTTCAGGTGCTACAAAACAAAGCTATGGCTATGAGATGCATAATAAGATGTAGGAAAGTAACCCCAATAAGACAGATGCTTGAGGCACTGAATTGGCTAAGTGTTAATGGTATTAGTCTTTATATTTAAAAATATAAATAATTTGTTGTCTGGTTATCTGACAAAGAAGATGACAGATATCAAACAGGTACATAACATTAATAAAAGGGGAGCCAAACAAGGTAACTCCTTCAGGATTACTTGTAATAGCAAACAGTGGCAAAGATCTATTTTTATCATGGTGTTAAAGAGTTTGACGACAGTTGACAAGTTTCCGAGGGAAATCAAGGAAGTTAAAAATCTAGGCCTATTCAAAGCCAGTGCTAGCTAAATGGTTAAAAAATAGGATAGATGATAAAAGTTAAAAATTGCAGTAAATTGTATTTTATAAGTTGGTTAACTTTTCTTAAATGTTGTGAAAGTAATTAATTTTAATATATTTAGGCCTTATCAATAAGTTGTAAAAATTAAGGTGAATGTAATTGAAGGGTCATATGTTCATGAATGTAAAAGAAATGGCTAATTTAGCCAACAAATAAATACATACATATAGAAGTGCTCATAAAGTGTTTTTTTAGAACAAAAAAATGAAAGAAATGGCTAATTGAGCCAACAAATAAATACCTACATACAAACAGAAGTGCTCATTAAAGTGTTTTTTTTAGAGTTCTTTAGTGCCCTAGCTCAGCCAGGTGTGAACGGAATGAGTTGTAATTTTAATGCAACAGCTGTTCTGTTGGGCCAACATAAAATAAAATAAATATTTGGACCTGATTGAATGAAAGGTACGACTGGGACTGGGGTACCGGACCGGTATGGAATTTGAAATATGCGGATGCCTTGTCAAAATAGTCGATTTTGGGGGAATGGTTTTCTGACAGAAATTGATTAAATGGCTTCACTACGAGCTCAAAACAGTTTTCCTTTTTCAGATCGGACATTTAGGGGTCTCAAAATTAATTCAATCTTCACTTTGCCTTGACTGCAACCTTATTATTATTATTATTATTATTATTTTTTTTTTATTATTATTTATTTTCAATATGTCTGGATTACAAATACGTACATATTGCTGGTGGCAAGAGTAGAGCAAGGCCCCATAACACAATGTGCCTTGCCACCAGTTTAATATCTAAATGTTAAATTTAACAGCAACTTTATACACAGTAACAATATATACAAGCAATATACTACAGTTAACCTACTAGGCCTATAACAGATGGGTACCTATAAGAAATACACATATTATATACTTATATATCGGTGATGGATTTTCTGAGAATGAGTGAGGCAATTAATATACATTTTGTGAGTTTGTAAGTGGGTGCATCTGTGTTTCATTCGTTTATCTTCAGTGACTGTATGTGTGTGAGTGTGCGTGTGTTAGTGCGAGTGTGAGTGTGAGTGTGAGTGTGAGTGTGAGTGTGAGTGTGAGTGAGAGTGTGAGTGTGAGTGAGTGTGTGAGTGCGAATGTGAGTGTGAGTGTGTGAGTGTGAATGGGAAAGTGAATGAGTGTGGGTGTACGTGTTTCTGGTCTAAGCCATTTGACTATCTAGTAGTGTAGTGTAAAGTAGTGTAGTGCAAAGTTTTCAAAATAAATTTGCACAAACTAAATAAAACATTAAGCTAGTTAATTGTCAGAGCATGGAGTTATAAATAGTACATGGTCAGAGTGCTAAAGCACCTTATTGTACTCACCCCCCCCCCCCCACTGCCCCTTTCCATTTCTAAATGCACGAATTTTCCTTCTCATTCTTATTTGCAAAAAAAATGATTTTGCTTCGAAACATCGAAAGGAACCCTATTAATAAAATTAATTGGATGAGCGTAACGAGCGAAGCGAAGATTCCATTTCACTACACTGGAGAAAAAAATCCGGAATGTTTTTTTTTCTTTTTTTCTTTTTTCTTTTTTTGTATTTTTGTCTGTCAGTTAACACGATTCCGGCTAAACCGATACTCCGATTGCGATTAAATTTTATGGAGGTCTTTGAAATCTCTAAACTTAGAACTTCCACGTTTTTGAGCGCAATAGGAAATTTTTTTCTCATGAAAATCGCAATTTTACTATTTTTTTTCGATTTTTACAAAATTTCTTCGACTTATAACACCTACATGCTTTGTCCGATTGTAATGTTTTTTTTCACAGAACCTTAATTTTATGAATTAATTTATTCGTGTGAAATTTGAGCTTTTACGATTTTTTTTCGATTTTTTAAATATTTCTTTGACTTATAACCAGGGGCGGCTCGTGAGTTATCATCGTGGGGATGCACATAATTTCGAAGTCTTATTCTGCGGGAAACAAAGGGGTCTGGGGCGCAGCCCCAGCCGCCGGAGGCGAAATTTTTTTCAGATACTAATGGTCTGAAGTACCCGGAAAACGACTTAAGAGTATATTTTTTGAATTTATTGGTTTGGAAAAACTCCCCTGTGTAATTGTTACTTATGGAAAACCATCCAAAAAATTAATTATTTTATGGTTGATTAAAATATTACATACCCGAATAATGTCCCTTCATCTCCTCCGACACGCGCCTCAAACATCACATCGTATATTTATTTTAAAATGAAGTCCATTTCTAATTTTTCGTCCAATGTTCGTTTTAAACACTGTTTATTTTTAGATCGCTTATTACCGAAGTCATATTATGATTTCACTTCACGGCACGATAATAATTTTAAACACTGTTTGCTCACTTCACCAACCCTGTCGCAACAACTTTCACTAGCTACTGAGCGGATTGTATTTGTGGGGGTGAATGAATGCTGCGCCTGCGAGCAAAATACCACGGCATTGAATGAAATAACTGGTTTTGACCCAGTCGCTTGCGCGATCTTGCAAGCTTTTTCAGACGTGATTTCAAAAGATGGCCCGGGGCTCGTTCTGCCATGCCGACTGTAGAAAACGATGATAAAAATGAACTCACATTCGGAGAGCACCCTCCGATGGCAGCACTTATACCTACTGAAGAATGACTCCTGCCGAATATGCCTTGCTTTGGGCCGGCCAAAATATCCATGCAAACAATTTAACGATTTATGGGGAATATTACGAGATTTGCTTCGAACCTTAAATTTGGAATTTAGTTCGCGCAGATATTTGGGGGTGCGCGTGCACCTGTGCACCTATACACGAGCCGCCCCTGCTTATAACACCTACATGCTTTATCCGATTGTAATGATTTTTTCACAGAACCTTAATTTTATGAAGTTATATATTCGTGTAAAATTTGAGCGTAATCGAAAAATTATTTCTCGTGAAAATCTCTATTTTACGCTTTTTTCGTTTAAAAAATTTCGCTCATCCAACAACGCGCCTGAAAAAGCGTTTGCAAGCTTCCTATTTTGCTTTAAAAAAAAAAAAAATACGATTAATTAAAATTTACAAAATATTAGTTTCTTTTTTATTTAATTTAATTAAATTTAAAAAAAATCGACTTCATTATGATTTTTTCACAGAACAACAGAAAATCCGCATAACACATGGCAGCTCAATGCACCAATTACGCTCATCCAACAACGCGTAGTAGTAGTACATTAATTTGAAATTAAGAATATATGGTAGCTAGGCCTAGTCCTAGCCCTGCATTATTGAGTAGTGGTAGTAGTAGAAAGGTAGTAGGCTAATTCTTGTTTTTGAAGTTTTCTTCATTTGAAAGTTCTGGTAATTATTTCTCGTGATTGGTACCACGTAGGTGCTATCTTTGGTTGGTATAACTGAGCTTAAATAAGCAGCATAACTTAAGTAACTATAACCTCAAAAGCTTAAGAGAAAGGACTTCATTTACGTTAGTAATATTGTAAGTAAAATAAAATGTTATAAAAGCTAGCCTACACTACAAAATATCATATCAAATCATATCAAATAATTGTTTACAGGATCAACATCAATGGAACTACGGGATATAGTACAAAGTTATGGGTTGACCTGTGACTCACAGGACAATATGTATTCCGGCTGCATCGATGGGGAAGAGAAATACAGTCAATTTATTGATGATTTGAAGGCAATAGGGATCACTTTTATGATCCTTAGCTCTGGCAAATGTGGTGAGACGTTGGTAGAATTGAAGGGACTAGGGCTAGGCCTAGGCTAGGCCTAGGGTCAGTTCCACATACTTTGGGAAGGAACTTTTGAAAAGAATAAGTTCTGGGGAATGAGTTCCATTTTCCAGAAACTTTTTAAGGAACTTGATTCTTTTTAGGGTAGGCCTACTTTCCGAAAGCTGTTGAATAGACCTAGGGCCTAGCTTTGGTGCTGGCATTCTCCAGTAGGCCCTACGTTAAAGTACGGTAGGCCTATCTATAGGCCTAAGCACGATATACTTTCGGAACACCTCAAACATTGACATGGCTGTTTCGGGGAGGTGCGCATGTGCGCTGCAAACACATTTTAGCGCAATTTTTAGGTTAAGTCCGTCATATAGCGTAGGTATAGGGTGTTTAAGTAAATAAGTGAATGAAACTCTACTAGTTTGACGGAAATGCTATTTTTTATCAATTTTTTTTTTTTTTTTTTTCCAAAACATCAATATTTTATAGTAAACACAAAATAAATGCGCGCGAAACAAATTTCAACGAATATTTACAATTAAAAAACTAATTTTTCTCTAGGCCTACGTAACAACTCACAACAGACCAGGGCCACGCCCCGCCCACACTGTGTGAAGTTGACTCCGGTTACCATAGAAGGCAACACGAATACCAACTCAAAAACACCAATACAGCTAATTTCACAAAACAGTAGAGCGGACGTGGGTATTATAGCGGCTAATACTCCACCTACAAAACCTTTAACGTTGCTGTTTTAAATCTAAAGTACCTTTCTAAACCTTAAACGTCGCTATTTTTAGGCGAAAGTACTTTTGTGTTAGCAACACAACACCACACCCAACGTGATAACACAAATACACGCTAGTTTAGGTAGAGAACTTTAATGTAAAAGGTTGGTAGGCCTAGAGAACTTTAACAAAAATGGTTGTTAACACTACAACATGGCTGACCGACAAGTGACTAGTGAAATGTGGGGAGTGTTTCAAGCAAACTAAAGTGATCAAATAAATCCAAAAGGTACTTTCCACGCCAAATAAATACATTATTATATTCATTTACAAAAACGATAATAAATTTAATGTAACAAACAACATAACATAGCGTACCATGAAGTGACAGTGACATGTGCGAGTGTTGTGTAGGGCTCAGGGGTAGGGATTGCGTGTGTTATTCAATCAAACTAAAAGTGATTAAATAAGTCCAGAAACTACTTTCCGCGCCCAAAAACCAAGTAAACACATAATAATAATCAATTAGAAAAAGGAAAATCATAAATTTAATGTAAAATAATTTTCCCGTCAAATTAAGATTATACCAAGTGAAATAACTACTTAGTGACTTACCGTTGTTAATTCAAGCGGCTGACTCAGCTCAGGTGAAACAACATATTAGGCTACGTAAGTTTTTTGGCTTTTGTCACGTCAAAGAACGATACGGTAGGCCTACATTAACAATTTAATGAAGTGTTCCGCCATTTTTGTTTTTAAAATATCGGTAGGCCTACCGCCAATTCTCCAACTTGTTGAGAATACCGGTACTGAAGTGACAACCTGAAGCTTATTCAGCACCCTGAATATGCTCACAAATCATGTTACGGAACGCCAAGCATAGCATATTCAACAGCTTTCGGAATGTAGGCCTACTGTAGGTACCCTTAGTGTTGAGGAACGTTTCAGTGAACAAGTTCATATTTTCAGGGAACTTTTCAAAAGTTTCCCAAAACGTTACGGTAACAATCAAGTAGGTAGGCCCTAGGCCTAGCCTAGTCTATTTTGCACTAAACACCACTTTTCAGTCTGCTTTAGCAAACAAACTTGCCGTTAGGCTATGTATCACTTATCGTTTCATGTATTATCATGATTCATGACCCTAGCCTACCACTTGTCATGCTCTATGAGACTATGACAGCCGTATAGGCCTACGCACGTCAGTAACTCTGCAGTCACATTAAAGGACGACTCTCATTTTGACAATAAGTGGGAAAGTGGATTTCAGATAAAAGATAATGACATTTTAAGTCATGTTATGAAGAAAAACCAAACAATCGAAACTAACAAACCCATGGAAAACAATCTGACGCGCGCCACTTGTGACATCAATTGTGGCGTACTGCTCTCGGCTGCCGTATCGTGCCTACTGCCCTCAGCCGCGCTTTGCTCAAATCATTCAGTTGCCAGTCGATACTCGTTAGCAGACAGATAGAGGTGTCAAGTGAGAGTTTGTTAAAGCATGGGTGTTCCAAGTACCGGTCGGTATAGCAATGTCTTGGGTAAAAATAACTATCAATATTACATTCATTTACAGACCAACATCAGCAGTAATTGAATCAAATAAAGTTTTTGTGCCAAGCCAAGTACTATAACTTACACCCGCGTGCTCCAAACATTTTCTTGAGAACAATTTTGAGATCAGTGTAGGCCTAATACTGAAAACTTAACTATGTCCTGATTGGAATGTACGAATACCGGCAATACTTGTCTCTTGAATGTCACATCCCAGGCAGAAACAAGGCCCGCATAAACATGCCCTCTTTTGTGATTGGCAGTATTTTTCTTTTGGTTTGAAGCGAACATTTTCCTTTTGTTCATGCCGCTAACTTATAATCGCCTGCCTTCACGTGATCTTCGGGCATTGCATTGTTACCGTATTTACCATAGCCCTAATATGATGTTTTCAATTTGCTAGAAGTCATAAGTTCAGAACAAATTAGGCCTACATTACCCGGTACGGTATAAAGCGTTAAAACTAAGAATACATATCTTTTCCTAATAGAATAGAGAGAGATAGTGCAGAGTCTGGCCTTTCTTTATCTTGCTAACAAAATATGTTTATTTACCCCACTCCCCAAATAATCACACTCATTGTGACCTTGACAAGACGTGACAGATGATAGATCGCTGACAGAGATGCTGCGGCGAGTGTTATCTTTATGGCCCAGTGATGGGCATCATTCTATAAATAGCACCGGATCTGCTTTTCGCTGTTACAAACGGCGACGTGATTGTGCAAAATACCTACCCATTTCCTGGCACACCATTTTATTGGACATTAGGCCCCTACTTCTAGGCTTGATTGATAATTATTAATGAGTCCAGACCAGTACTACCCTATTCTCAGCTGCCTGCCCCCGCACCCGCAGCTTGTTTTTATTTTTCAATCTTCTGTAAACTCAACTCTGGTACAAATACATATTGTTTTGCCCCAGATATAACCAAAACTACAAAGTAATGTTGAAAGAGACCGCGGAAGATGCTGGAAGTATGGCGATTGCCTTGCATGACTGACTGCACGTAACACAGCGCGCTTGCCTTGCCCGCATGCCGCCTGGGCCTAAGCCACAGTTGACGTCACGCGAGGAGGCGTGGCCAAGACACAGCATTTCAATAAATATTTTTTACGGCGAAATTGTTGTCCGATTTCTTAGATTTTTGTTTTGGATTATTCATATTAGTGTTACAACTAATGATCAATACGTTTTTCAAGATGAGATAATCCCTTTAAACAGGTACCTTAATACACATTACAAAATAAAAAATAAAAGGGAACTTTAGCTCCTTTTTATTCGGAACTTTATAAAAGTTCCTTTTTAAATTGACGAACTGAATCTTTTAAAAGTTCCTTAGGCCTAATTAAAAAGAACTTCCCCATGTACCAGTATGGTCAGTGGTTGATTTCTAAAATAATAAGTGGGCGGATGCTCGATCTTAGGCCTCTAGAGCAGGTTATATTAGGCCTGTATGATTTTTTTAGAATTTCCCATTCAACAATTATTTTGGGAAAAGTAAGTAACCTGGTACATTGGGAGTCTGGGGGTATGCTCCCCAACTAGTGCCAATCTGCATAGCTCCAGAAAATTTAGGATTTTTAACATTTAAACATCTAAAAGGGCATGCGTACAAAACACTAGTGAGACCAGTTGTGGAGTAGGCCTATGCAGGGGCAATATGGGATCCATTTAGGAAAGGGGAAGTTAATGAAATTGAGGCGATACAGAATAGAGATGCAAGAAGTGTACTTCGAATGGGTAATACTTGGAAGGAGGAAGTGATAAATGGACAGGTAGTAAGGTAAGGACTTATGGAAGTCTCTCCGGTATGGTTAGGGAACTGGGATGGGAGAAGCTTGAGGATAGGCGAAGGATGGAGAGACTGGGTGAAATGTACCCCGTATACTATATTGATACGTTGGACGTACAAAGCCGCAAATTAATCCATACGTTGGAAGCTTGCTATTGGTCGGGTTCTCAACGTATCAACGATGTATACAAATTGATATAGTATAGGCCTTTGTTGGGTACAAAATAAAATCATAATTTCTTTCACTAAAAAAACTCATTTGACATGAAAAAACAACAACAAAAAACGTACCCCAAAACCTTTAACATTTCTATTTCAAATATAAAGGACTCTCAACCGAAAAGGAGTATTGCTAAGTAAAAAAAAGCGGGGTGATTGGCCGCGCCCAACATACGATTTACACAGCAAATTTTTACGTCCAGTGATACCCTAACATTACCGAGGATCCAACGTACGAATATAGGTCTACCTACACTCCGTAAAATGTATTCGCGGTTAAAACCTAACCAGGTAGCAGCACGGTCGTATGCCAACATGGCCGTCCGAAGGCAGATAAAAGCACGGGCTGCATAGGGAGCAAGTCTGTTTTTCATGCTTAAAGCATAATATTTCATTGTAAGCGTCAGTTCTAGAAGTATTTCCACTTTCCAGTAGTTGGGTACGATGGGGTAGGACAATCACTATATTTTGTAACCCTCAGCTGCAAAATAAGGAATTTTATCTCGTAATTTGGAGACGTGTATTTTCAGTAATTTTAGCTTGATGGCAATACCGCGAATTTCTTATGATTATTGGCCTTTACTTAGGCCTATGATATGTAATATAATATTATGTCACAAATTATTTATTCTCTCCCCCCCCCACCCCCACGGAAGTAATTTTTTGCGGGTTCCTCGCGAAAAGATTATCAAACTCGATTTGTTATTAAATTTGTGTTTCGTCACGCCATTGAAACCTCTTAAAACATTGTCTCACATTTAAAAAGCCCCCCCCCCCCCCCAATGCGGCTAAAAATTTAAAGTTATAAGTTATATGGATGGCACCGGCCTTCACTAAACTTTAGGCCTACTATTATTAACACGCATAGTTAACTAATTAAATTACGCCTAGTTAAGTCCTAGAATTGTTTTGTTGTTGTTTTGGTTGAGATTATGAATAATATGAGCCCATAAATAATTATGTCTACGCATAATTATTTGCTGTTCACGGCAGCAGTTGGTACACATCTCTTGGTATATAAGAATAAAAAATCAAGGTAGGATAGTTTACATTCAATGCGCTGCACAAATTTAAAAACTATAATTATGGACATATATTATTAATAATAAATAATAATTACAAAAATTATTCCATATTATATCAACCAATTATTAATGAGACTTGCATAATATATACTATGGTTCACAGTATCTTTGGGTTTAGAATGTTGAACCCAAAGACGGTACATAGCCCGATTTGGCCCTATACCGCCTACAGCACATCATTGTAATAAATTAATTATCATTATGGTTTATGGTTTATCGGTTGGTGGTATCCATGAAACTGATGAAAGTTGTGAAAAATGTGTCGCAATGAATAGGAATAGAACTCCCATCTAACCCACAGTATTGCACGGAATAATATACACATTCAGACTTTTTGTTTCATTACGCATTACAAAAATGTGTATTACTAATTTTATGTCCTTTCTTGCTTGCTAAATAATAAACATGATCGAGTAAATTCATTCTGGAGTTGACCGTGACGCTACAATATTGGCCGCCCGGTATCTGCCTTGGAGCAGTTCTCCACTTGACCGCCAGATGTCAGCCACTTTGCTTTTAAACGCGAATAGGGTGACTAGAGCTCAGGAGGGAATGGGGGAGATGAGTACTGAGTAGGGCCTAGCATCTTAGAACTGGCTAATTATGTGGCCAGAGGTGATCATATGTGGACAAAGAAGGAAGAAGAAGATATGTGGAAATATGAGAGGGGAACATGGGCAACTGATGTAGGAAGGAATTAGTAAGAGAACGGGGTGGTGAAGTGGAATGGCCTGACAGGGGTGGGGGGTAAACAGGAGGAAACAAAAGAAGGAAGGATGGAAGAATAAAAACCAGTCATTAGCAGGGGAAGACAACAATACAAAACAATACATTCCAAATGGTGTCATTTTACTAGTTGTTAGCGTGCTTTTGTAGATAATTTATAAAATTGTGAAGATATAGGGCCTATATTTTGTTAGTTCACAATATTGTCAAGTTTAGCGGATGTCACCCCTTAAGCATGGATGTTAATGCCGGAGTAGATGTTATTGTGGGGGCGTAGTTCTCCAGGGGACAACCGATTATACTTGTGACCGGAATCGTCTCTAATCTAGAGTCTGGGATGAGGAGTACTTAGGGTGGTGGTGACCGTGTAATAAGAGTCATAAATCAACTAAAGAAGGGTGCACTGTATTAGCAAAAGACATAAACAATAATAATAAAGCCTACTCTCGCCTGGTATCGGTGAGCTCATGCACTGTACTCGGCTGAACGTGGGTTCGTATCCCTTAGCATTACTGACGTTACTATTATTAAGAGAACTTAGCTTATTCTTTCCCCTTATGACTCTGGTAGAGATGGTGTCGACCCTCGGCCATGGACCCCTCGGCAACTGGTGATGTTTGGCTCTTCGTTCTTCACCTCTTGTAAGGCGAAAGTCCTTGGTCCTCTTCCTGTGTTTAGCAATCCTGGTTGAAGCCCTT
Organism: Sweltsa coloradensis; assembly: GCA_024449915.1. Classification (NCBI taxonomy): domain Eukaryota; kingdom Metazoa; phylum Arthropoda; class Insecta; order Plecoptera; family Chloroperlidae; genus Sweltsa; species Sweltsa coloradensis. Next base: position 39,170 of record JAMZAV010002822.1, on the reverse strand, counting down.
GCTTCCAAAGCCGGACACCTAGTCCTGTCACTTTCAATGAGCACTCAAGTCGCTTATCCTGGACACCTTGTCCGTACGTCACCTAGACGAGCTCTCTTGGTTCGACACCCGGGTAGGCACCTAGCCCTCTCGCCGGTCCGTCTTCAACTCCCCGATCCGCTCGCCCTTCGGTCACCACCAAGCCTCCAACTCCTCACTCCTCGCACTCTCCCCTCCCATGAGGCTCAAGTCCATTTTCAGCACGATTCTCGTCCCCTCCTGGATTCTCCCATGTCTGGTCGCCAAACACGTGTCTTCTCCTAACTCCCACCATCGCCTCCAAGATGTAAAGTAAGGAAACTCTCCTCCCTGGCCTCAATAATAATCCTAGTGCAACTTGTTGTACCACGTTCGCATTCTTCCAAAAATCAACACGAACGTAACTGTTTAGTATTCGTTTACACGTTTACAAAGTCGCCACATTCCTATGCATGCAACCAAAACATTCGTTGTTTACAGAGATTGCGACAGGTGACAACCATAACACCAGGCAAATGAAACCATCCTCAAGGCAAAGCTAGTAACAAGGGTAAACTAGCCTGTTTACATGACAATATCTTGTCACTTCAAAATTTAAAAAAATACTCAAACAAGCCAGAACTGCCCATTAATATAAGCCCTACCGGGCCCCTACAGTGATTTTCTTTAGGGGGTGTGGGGGTACGCACATGGATTGAGTAAGCCCTAACGTGGAAGGAATTTTTGCAACTCAAACATTGCATATTTGTAAATAGTATGAGGTTTGTTTATTTGTCCTTCTGGAACTGTTTGGAACTGTCTCAACATGAAAATGGTAATTCAGCTATAAAAAAAAACAAGTGTTCAAGTGGCGTTCATCTCTCTACAGACACCTGTTCTAGAACAGACCGAACATGTTCAAACAGTTCTGACGGGAAGGGAGGAGTGAATAAAACAGAGTGGAATGTACAGCAAGAATTCTAATTAGGCTACCATGGATGAAAAAGGGTGGGGAATGCAATGCTGCATAATGTTTTCTAGTTTAGAGTATTGACTGCACAAAAATTACATAATTTTGGTAATATATTCAGCCCACTACTTTTTTCTAAAAACCCACCAAACGCATTCTAAAAATCATATTTTCAACAAATTTGCCTGCACCGCTAAATTGTTGGGGGGCTCTTCCCCCCAAACCCCCTGTGGTTGCCCAATGAAAATACATATTGTAATTTTACTTCCCCCTGCCAAAATTCCTTCAGGCGCCCATGCATAGGCGCCATTTTTAGTGTCATCGGACACTAGAAAATACCCTTAAGCCGGGCCTGTTTAATGCAGACATATTTTTATTTAATTTAACATCTAGTAGGTGTATTTATAATTTGTTGATAAAATTTGTACTTCAGTTGATAAGAATTCAAAGTTGATGACATAGGTAATTTTAAAATAAAATTTTATGAGAAAACTTCACACAGAAGTTTTTGAAGGTGGCCAAAGAATAGTTGCTGCAAACTGTTTAAGGCCTAGCTTAGGTCTACCTAGGCCTACATTGACACTTAAAAATTCTTTTTACACATACATATCTCTAGTCATAAGCCTACCTACTGTATTTTCTTGATTGTAGGTTGCGCATACAATTGAAAATTTAAAGATAAAACCATGCCACATACCTATTACAATTTAGTGCGACCTACCTACATTCGCATGCAAGTTCTAGCTTTTCAATTTAAGATCTGAACACTGGAGTGCGTCCAGCCTCCAGAGGCATTGTGCATGTGCCATTAAAAAATACTTTGAGTCCCGAGTTGGGCCCTGTATCGTGCACCGTACAGGGACGAGAATACGTCCGGTAGGAGAACACAGTCGGGGTTATTAAAAATTCTGAATTCAATAAGCCTACTATTATTACTAGAAGTGGCTTAGCAAGAAATAAAATGTACAATAACTACTAATAAAAGCACAGGTTTGGCAACTGTGGTCAAACAACTCAATGTAGGTACTACTTTTTAATCATTTGTGTCCGTCTCTGCCTTACTGGCTGGTCTGGACTGGCACATGCACCTTGCGTGCTCCCTCACCTCCGCCACTAAGCTCATCTTCCCCCTACACGTAACACCATGGGGGGGAGGGGGGGGGGTGACCTTCACGGCCCGCTTGGCTTTGCACTAACTACAGCCTACAGGCTAAAGATGATATCTCCGTTTTAGCGCTTATTAACTTGGAAATCTCTCTATTACAGACAGTGCACAGATTCTTTTCAAAACGAAAATCAGGGTGAATGGCTTGGGTGGCTCGAGTTCCGTGATGCCTTATGACGGGAGGCCATTTCAAATGCTGAAAACGAGCTACTTGAAATGCTCGAAGGGAGCTCCTCATAAATGCCCGAAAAGAAAGACCTCGCCTGTATCCGTAAGTTGAAACTACGTAAATATTTTTTTTATATATATATATATATATATATTATAATATATATAGGCCTATATATATATATATATATATATATATATATAATATATATATATAGGCCTATATATATATATATAGGCCTATATATAGTATATATATATAGTAAGTAAGCGTAAGCGCCCAGCGAACACCAAGCCCAGCACGCAGTTTCCTCACTCAACTTGCCCACATGGTTCTACGTTTAAACAACTTCCGATTCCAAGATAAACACTATCTTCAGATCAAAGGGACAGCCATGGGGACTCGCATGGCCCCATCGTATGCTAATCTCTTTGTGGGCAAGCTTGAGACGGACTTTCTTAAAACCCAGCAGCTATTACCTCACTGCTTTTTTAGATTCATTGACGATTTCTTTCTAATTTGGACCCACGGTGCTGACAGCCTAGAGCTGTTCCTTAACAATCTCAACGCATTCTCAGTCCTGAACTTCACGTGGACCGTATCTGCGTTTCACGTCACCTTCTTGGACGTGGACATCTTCCTCTATGAAGGCAACATCAGCACCAAGGTCCACTTCAAACCGACTAACAGTCAACAGTACTTGCACAACAGCAGCTGTCACCCAACCTACACTAAACATACCCTACCTTTTTCGTTAGCAGTGCATGGCAAGACGCATATGCTCTGACCCGGAAGGACTCTCATACTATTGTGACAGAATCACCAACGCGTTTGTAGCTCGGGGGTACGAACGTGACGTGGTTCGACAGCGGATCTCCAGGCCGCAAACCCAGAAGACCCAGGTGGCCAACACGAACAATAGCGCCATCCCCCTAGTGACGCGCTGGCAACCCGGGGCTACAGAGACTTAACGGCATCATCAAGAGTGGACTGCCCATACCTTGAAGCTGCCCCTAAGACTCATCATCTGGCCAACAAGATACCACGTGTCTTCTTCAGACGACCACCTAACATAGGAGATTCGCTTATCAAACGGGACCCCACTAGGCCTCCAACTCGTCCGCAGAGAGCTCCTCCAATAGGATCTTACCCCTGCAACCGCCCTAGGTGCAAAACCTGCCCTATGCATCCACCTACCAAGACATTCACTGCTGAAGCCACAGGGGTCACCTACCCCATCCATCACCACAACAGCTGTCTCACCTCCAACGTAGTCTACCAGCTCAAGTGCACGCAGTGTCTGGCAGAGTATGTAGGCCTTACCACTAATGAACTGAGAACCCGTATGACAGGCCACCGTCAAAGTGTCAAACAGATGGATCCAGACAAACCTGTGGCCCAGCATGCTGTTGAACACAGCCTCCCTTTCAAAGACTGTTTCACAACGAGAATCATCAAGGCGCTTCCCGATGACTGCAGGCAGTTGGAGCTAAGAAACTGGGAGCTATCTCACCAACACATCACCAGATCTCGCGAGCCTCCTAACCTGAACAACAGGTAGCAGGCGTGCCCAGCTCTGCCTCCCCTAGACCTAGTTCCACCTGCTACCACCCACCGACAGCGCCTTCATTGTACATACCATGCTAGCTTTAGAACTACTTTTAGTATCTCTACTCACGCTGAGTGATAAAGACCACTAGTTGGTCGAAACGTATCAGCAACTTTGTCTACTCATCTATTTGTGTCTGTGCGACCTACCTAACGTTTTTCAAGGTAAGCTGTCGTCCTTCTGTACCTTTCCCCCACTGAAACATGTTTATTCATGTTCCCAGTTTAAGTATCCTAGCCATTTAGGCCTCATCTATATACCAAGCAAACTATATATATATATATATATATATATATATATATATAATCAACGTGGATAGAGATAGGAGTCAACAGCTTACCTGAGATGTAGAGGTGGCTGCCATAGTTGAACACAGATAAAAATATACACAAACTTATCACTAAATAGTCACGAGACGTTTCGGCCTTGCCTTCTTCGGTCGTTCTGGTCTACGAAGCTGTTGACCAGGAGAGGTTAGGGGGGGGGGGGGGGGGGGGGGAGAAGAAGAGGGGGGGGGGGAGGGTGGCTAGAGGGTCTCCAATATGTGCACATGAGTGAGTGAGTGAGTGAGTGTGAGTGAGTGAGTGAGTGAGTGAGTGAGTGAGTGAGTGAGTGAGTTGACAGAGTGAGTGAGTGAGATGACAAAGTGAGTGAGTGCAAGTGTGAGTGAGTGAGTCAATGAGTGAGTGAGTGAGTGTGTGAGTGAATGAGCGAGTGAGTGTGTGAGTGTATGTGAGTGTGTATGAATGTGTGATTGTGTGAGTTTAGCGTAGGTTTAAGTTAGGTTTGTTGCGAGATTTAGTTATCCATTGATGAGCGAGCTCCATGGACCTTAACTCTCTGTCGGTTGCGCCCGGGAGCGATCGAACTACTCGTGTAGTGTAGCAATCGTCGAACCGGAGGTCATGGGTTCCTGCGTGAGTGGGCACAGGTTTCGGCTTCTTGTGGGTGTCTGTGTCACACCTATGGCCAGCCATTCTATTGCTAAGAAGGTTACTCGTTAGGCCAATGTATTCAGCTGGACACAGGTTACACTTGAGCTGGTAAATGACGTCAGTGGAGGCACAGTTGTGATGGCCTCTAATGGGGTAGGTCTTGTTTGTGGCTCCAGCTGTGAATGACGTAGTGGCTGGGTGGATAGGGCAAGTTCACGTTTGTCGTACTCGGGTCGTGTTGCACGTACTGGTGCTCGCTCAACAACGCAACAGGACTTTAGCGTTTTCCTAGTTTATAATTAATTGGGCTTATTATAAAAGTGCTGACCACGTTAATTAATTGAACAACTGGGTGTTCAGGGCTGTTCAAAACATTTCATACATGTCTAAAGGGGTAAAATAATATAAAAAATCGTCATATTTATATTTGCATTTTATTATAAATGGCCCTACAAATTAATGAGAACAATAAAGATCACATCTAGGTGCCCGTTAGGGCGCCGCAGCCAAGCCATATGCTAGCCATATGCAAGCCAGATGATGGCAGTTTGTTTATTATTAGCGACGATGAAATCTCTATACACCGGTACGGTACAGGTCTTGAAGTCCTTGATGAATGAGAACATTCGAATGACTCTGACTCTAAGGATGATATTGCTATGCCACTTATGAACTTTGTTCAGTAGGCCTAGGCCTAGAACTAAGTCCTACATGTGAATCAATCAATCAAAAAAATAAAACATACATGTTTCCCAAAAATTCTCATGATTTCTCAATTTTCTCCTGTATGGAGAAATTTCTCCAAAAAATATTTCTCGAGAAATTTAGGGCAACATCACTAAACATGGTTTAATATTATTTATTTTGGCAACAGGATTTAATGAATTTAACTGTTAACTTGTTTTTATTTTAAGTTGAACCACTTAGATTATGACGACTAATCTATGAGTGTAATTAATTTTATGTGTGATGTGTAGGCCTAGTTTACTGTATTTAATAAAACTGTATTGTATAATAATTGAATTACAAATCAAATTTTCTAAATACTAATGTTTTGTTCAGAATTTTAAAGATGCTAATAAAAATGGAATGAGATGAGTTGAAAACACTATTTGAAAACGAAGTTGTTTTCGATTTCGTAGGAATTGGTAGTCTTGAACGGTACCATGGAAAACGTCATGCGTTGTGAGTTGAAAGTGTTGCTGTTTATTCACGTGGGGTGATGTTCACGAAATCTAGACACTTTAAAAAGATTTGGGTAGCAAAGCGCTTGAAAACGTACTATACTTATTCTAGTTGTCCGTGCCTTAACAAACACGGACCAATCAAAAGTAGAGTATTGGGATTTGCAGCAATCATAGTAGTATAATAATGTACAAAGAAGGTAAACAAACGTAAAGTCATTGGAAGGTTATGTTAGTCGTCTATTGCTAGGCCCAGACACTCGAGCTCCACTCAATAACCACATATTTCATAGCCTTTATGTAGGCCTTGGGCCTATATAATAAATAATCCACGCAGTTCAAGGTAGGCTAGGTCTAGGACCAATTCTGAGTTTACAAAATCTTTAACTTACGGCCTAGGCCTTCGTTTTAAAATCAAGAGCCGAATTTCGCGTACGAGGGGGAATGATTAGTGTTTTTGTTGCATTATCTCATAATTATGCACAAAGCTTATTCGAGACGATGAGTGGTGATAGAATGATGATGATAAAGGACGATTACCAAAAATAACGACCTAGGCCTATTTGGGATATGAACCCACGTCCTCGTTGAGCCAGCCCATACGCTTCGGACCAGCCCCCAATCTTAGTGCCAAACATGAATAGCTCGACATGTTTTTGATTTGGTAAATCAAATGGGTATTTTCTTTTATGAAAACGATATTCCTTGATGATCTACATTTAATTCACATCTATTTCAAACTTCTCTATATAATGGGTGAATATACCATCCATTTTTAATACTGAAAACGATCAATGTGGATGATATCACGGTGAAATCACGAGATTTCAGTTTGTGGGTAAAAACAAACGTTTATAAATGTCAAAATATTTCGTTTTGGCGCTCAAGCCTACCAAACTGTCAAAACGATGTTTTCGACCCCCAAAACGAGCTAAAAACGAAAACGAAGTCGATCTCACATTTCAAGACTTGGGGTCCAGTTGGGTTGCCAGATGTTATTTCTAAAATATTGAGAGGGGGGGGGGGTACCTAATTTTTGGTTTTTAAGTGCACATTTCACTAATTTTATCATGATTAATATAAAATACTAGGAAACGCTCAGTTGGACGCGTTGATAAGTGAGCACGTGCTTTAGCTAGACCCACATTGCACATTTTTTAAATTTTAAAATTTGCGACGTTTGCTGTCCACGGCGCCATGTTTCCAATATTATTTATTATTGCCAAGGTATTTGGGTTTTACTTTGTGGATAAAATCCACCGCTATCTAGAGGACCTTGACATCATTTATTATTATTAATATTATTATGTGTTTATTCCGTACATTCATTACATATTATATAATAAACATACGGATGGATGCTAATAGCAGACCGAAGATCCATTTGATACATTATACACCCATCCTAAGAATTATATACAACAATAATAATTAAGGGCGAAATACCCCCCTGCATATGCAGTGTCTTACTAGAATCCTCGTAGCGTCTAAACTATTGCTTCGATGTTAGTAATTTTTTTTGTTTTGTGCAATAAACAGATGCCTGATTTACTACATTGGTTTATATATTTGAAAATGTTATAATTAAAACTTCGCAATCTAAGGAATCATAAATTATAATTTTTTATTCAACCTAGTTCATACTTTCATTATTTACAGCTTGTATTCGAAAGCCGAGCACAAAAAACGTATAAATGACGTGACAGTGAGGTGATTAATGATTGATTAATTTTGCACGGAAAGTGCTCTCCTCTGTAGGGGTTTTGATGAACGTCTTATTCTCATGGAGTTTGGGGCTGGGTCAAGTAGTGGATCGCGCCCACCCATCTACCCTTCTTCCGACACAATACCGACACGGCGACAGACTGGTTACAAAGCCTCAGGCCAAGTAACCATTCCGCTTCATTGATTTGGTTGTGGAACTGAAAATCCTTTCAACGCAGCTCGAATTCGTCTTACTGGCAGTGGTGGCCCGCAGTGTTGTGACTAGATAATTTTTTATATCTAGATAAAGATAAAGATAATTCTCCGAAATAATAATAATAATACAAATAAATAGAAATAATATTTTTTTTATCTAGATAAAGATGAAGATAATTCTCCGAAAAATTATCTTGATAATAGATAATAGATTAAAAATAATTATCGAGATAAATTTGCTTAGATAAAAGATAATAATTATTGAGATTGACGTGTTTTGTTTTTCCCCAACAACAGTTTTCTTGTCAATCGTAATATTTATCAGACTCAACAAGTTGGCATTACCCGGGTACGCACATTACAACAGCTGTAGAAGTAGTTTTCATTTAAAAAAGTGATTGGTTATTATTTTTGTCTACATTATTGTTTATAATTTTATCCAAAAAAATATCTAAGAGCTTAAAAAGGTTAGATAAGATAAACTTTATTTTATCTAGATAATAGAAAAAGATAACAACAAAAAACTTATCTAAATAAGATAATAGATAAGAGGTTTTATCAAGATAGATTATCTAGATAAGTCTCAACACTGGCTGGTGGGTTGGTGTGATGAATCGCAGTTCCTGAGATCCTGGTTCGAATTCTGGTTTGGCCATGGGTGTTATGTGGCGGTTTTTTCATTATCGTGTATAATTTACTCTCCTCGTCTCGATTAGCATCGTTGCCAAAATGTGAGACTGTCTAATATATTTATCATAATTATAATAAATAATTAATCTTCTTTGTTAATTATACGTTAGTGTTCTCAACCACCGAGTCGCGACCATATTTTGCCGGGCCCCGACGTTATCTCCGCCGGTCAGAGACAAGAGTTGCATTCTGAACTTACTCCTGTCAGTCTGTCCCGTTATTTATTGCGTATTTGTCTGCACTCCCTCTGTCAAATACGTTATCATTTATTTCTAAATAAAAATTGCCAGCTTTGGATGCAGTTCGGACCTTTGCAATTGTCAACCCCCCTTGCAGGCACGTTGGTGGCTGACTGACCTGTTGGCTTTCTCAACACAACTACAGACTACGATAATTCTCGCAACGCAGACACATTAGTGCAACCGTTATATTCAGATAAAATCAATTCACCAATGAACGGCGAGCAAGAAATACCGTGAAAGGATTCTGACTCTGCCCCTAATGCGCTTATTTTACACACCCACTTTGCCTCCAAAAGTCAACGAAGCGTGCCAGGCTAGGGATACTTGGGCCTTAATAATATTATTTGAATTAATAATATTAATAATATTTTCCTTGGGAAAACTATTTAAACTCTTTGGTAACAAATAATACACTGCTTCCTCGATAGTATTTTGATTACTTCTAGGTGGCAGTGCTTAGTGGCCAGAATTCTTGTGCGACTTTTCGTTGCCATGGTAACGTTACTTTTGTTATAATGTAATTTCCATCTACGCTTCTTATCGGATCAAAATAAAATTAACATATTCGTGACCGGACGGACATTCTAAATTTTTTTATTTGGATTATGGACGCGTCAACCGTTAGGTCATTGCACCACTCTAATCTGGGGGGGGGGGGAGGAGGAGGGGCCCATGCTGGTCAGAACCAGCCACGGGTAAGGGGAGGAAGGGGGGTTTCTCACGTCGCGGTCGTCATCGTCTTTGTCATCGTTCGTGGTGTCATTGTCGTCATCGTCGTCGAGGGGTCGTCAAGGGAAGGGGGCAAGGTCCCCGACGACGATTGCCAGAGCTACCTCAGATTTTGTCGCCGTTTAGTTTGAAAAAAAAAACTTTTGATTAAATTTAATGTAACTTTTTAACTTTTTGAACGATTTTGCCACAAAACTAATGGCATTCAATCGGGAACGAAGCTTGCGGATTGACAAAATTTCAACTCGATCCGAGCCTCCGTTTGAACGTTATGTCGAGACATACAAACAAACAAACAAAAAAAAAAAATGACTATTTTCCGGCAGAGTCAAATGAAAACGCTCGCTTAATAAAAGAACAGTGCAAAGTCAGAACATTGCCTTATAATAATAAACCTTTATTCTGTCTCTGCATCCAAATCTGTTGCCTTGCGACACAGAGTAACAAACACAAAAACTTATAACGAAATTAATAGGCCTACCGTAGGTAATGTAAAACAAGAAAGCAGTTTAATAATTATATAAATTTATTCCTACAAATTCTCGATGAATCCTGGGATCGTCCCTGTTGCACCCGTCATAAGTCCTGCAACGGTAGTTTTACTTATATTGTAATGGTCCTCATAACAGGCGACAGTGGGTTCATAAATTCATAAATTGTGTCATGTTACAGTTTGCTGATTCTGTCAAGAAAAGGATTAAGACCACAAAGAAGATCAATTGTCCGGCCGTAATGAATGTAAGGTGCTTGAGAGTGTTCACGGAAGACTGCTACAAGTCCAAGTCACTTGCGTAAAGGAACGGAACCTTCGGGAACAGAACGGTACGTAAGTTGTCTGACTAAGTAGGTAGACTCTAAATTCATGAGGCTTGTAGATGCAAAACCGGCAATCTCCAAAAAAGGGTTTTGTCACAAAACTGAAAAAACTGTTTCTAGTATGTTCATTCATATCATAGTATAATGGTAATATACACCTTAATGTATGTACCTTCTTGATGATAGACTGAATGGGAATTAAAAGTAGTCTTATTGTTATTATGTTTAATTAGTTATTTAATTTTGGAGAAAGCCACTTTTGCATCTCAAAATGGGAGAAAGCCATGTTTGCATTTAAAATTATTATTTAATTTTGGAGAAAGCCGCTTTTGCATCTCAAATCGGAGAAAACTAAATCACAATTCAAGGTTATGTTGTCTTGTGTCATGTTGTCACGTGATCATTTGGAGTGTTCTGATTGGGTGTCATGGAGAATGCTGAGTTTGAATTTGAAACGGTTGTGGAGAATGCTGACTTTGAATCTAAACTTATTTTCATTCTGCTTTTTTCAAAGGGAGAATGCCGATTATGAATTTGATGCTTATTTTCAAGTTGTTGCATTCAAGCTTACGAATCCAACGAGGTATTACCTCTAAAAAATCACGTTTTTGGAGATTAGGCCTACCGGTTTTGCATCTACAAGCCTCAAATGTGAATTCATTTATTTTTATTGTTGTACACATGTGTTTTGGTACCTATTGTCAGAGGCAGGAATTTATATTTTTGAATGAGCAAAGTTGAGACTGCAATTTCACTTACCCTGAGAAAAATAACTCTAAAAGTTTTTGTGTGTTGTCTGTGTCTGTCTACTTGGCAAACAGGCTAACAGCAAATGCATTTTTGATGAAAAATGAAAGTTGACCTTCAAAATCTTTGAACTTAGATCTGCCAAGTTTTTGGGTACAATCGAAGAAATATTTCTCATAGAAATCGTACTTTTAGGTCAACGATATACAACCATAAATCTCATCCATCAACACAACTGGAAAAAGTGTCACCAAAGCATCCTAGTCTAAGAAAAACAAAGTGGTGGTTGTTAGGTGATGTTACACACAAAAACTTTTACTCAGAATCCAAAATTTTCCAAAATTCCTTAACAATCACGATAAAAATAAAAATAAAATATGAAAAAAATTCTAAAATTCATAGGAAAAAAGCAAAACTTAAATTGTTGGCTTAAAATTACCTAATAGCCTACAGGCCTACACGGATTTTATTTGGGGCTGAAAGGGTTAAGTAATACTACCTATTAACAATGTTCCTTATATTTAAAAAAAAAAAAAAATTTTTGAAAACGTATTTCTTTTGCAGAAATAAATTAAAGAAAGGCTGCTTTGGGGCCATCCATATGATGTCACACAATTTGGGGTTGGGGAGGAGGGTCATTAACTTAATGTGTGACAGAGGGGTGGAGGGGTTAACAAATTATTTTTACTGATGTAAAACAATGGTAATTTGACTTTTTGATGCTCACACATTTCTGGGATGTTTTTTTTGTTTGCCTGTAGAAGATTCAATTTGAAAAACTTGAACCTAGATTGCAAATGTTTAAAATAACCATTAAGCGGCTGTCACACGATTGAGAAAATCGCGCGAGTTGGCTCGCGCGAGTAACTCTCTGGGAGTAGGCCTACACTTGTTTACATGGAACTCACCGCCTCCCCGTCAGACGGTGAGCCAGCGAGCGCGAGCTCGCGCTCGCTACGAAAAATGTCCAGCTTGTTCAACTTCCTAGCAAGTCGAGGTAGCGAGAGCCAATCAGAACCCACTACCATAACACGTGACCAGTGAACACCAATAGGTGGCGTTGTTGTTACCTTCATTGACTGTCGTGTGACAAGGATGGTAATAAACTCGCGCGAGCCAACTCGCGCGATTTTCTCAATCGTGTGACAGCCGCTTTAGTAAAATAGAACACAGCCTGTTAAAGTTCGCGATCAGATGAACCAAGTCGATGTTTATTATTTTGTTTTTGTTGTGCATGGCTTCTGTCATTCTGTAAATAATGCTGGCTATCAAGGATACTATTATACACTTCGTTTGGGCTGGTGATGATCTACAAGAAACAGTGCAATAATGTCAATCTTAAAGTAATATGACATATATAATTTAATTCATAAACTAGCCTACTTTATTCTAACCTATGCTAGGAAGTCTAGGAGTACGCTTCTGTTTGCCTAAGCTGTGCATATTATAACCTTTAGCCAAGAACATGGCTCTGTATACTAATCGTTCAAGGCGAGGAAAGAGACGTATTTTATCTCGCAAACATCAGCTGGTAAGTAGGGAAGTATATTACTTCCCGAAACTAGAATGCGAGCTCTGGCAGTCGTCGTCGGGGACCCCCTATATTCTCTGACGACCTTCCCAACAACGATGACCAGGACAAAACGAACGATGACAAAGACGATGACGACCACGACGCGAGAACCCTCCCTTTTCTTTCACCTTTACTCGTGGCTATTTCTGACCAGCACCAGCATGGAATTTTCCTCCCTATATCCTCTAGGCAAGAGTGGCCCTTTTTGACCTAGCGGTTGTCGCACCCTTAATCCAAACTAAAACTAAATTGGGACGTATGGGACTAGCCTTTTTTCATAACAAAGACGGCAACAACGACGACATAAACGGTTTAGTCGCACCTGAAACCAAAAAACTACAAACCACTTTTTCTGTTTGCCTAGGCCTAATTTTGTTGTTGTTTTATTTGGATTAAGAGTGGTCGGCACCAGCGAGCGTGCTCAAATTTTGCGGTCACTATCTGAACTACAGGAAGATTCCTACCCCTTTCCCCGCGGCCAGCAGCCACCTGCAGCAACCATCCGCATTTCTGTTTTGAAAGAAGGGTTGATAGTTTGAAAGGACTAGGTAACAAAAAAGTCTAAACCAAAGTGACTAGTGCTGACAGGAAGAAATATTTCTCGAATCTTGAATCCGTCTAAAATTGTTTTCTGGTTGCTTTGTGCCTCACTCAGTAGAGAATTTACGTTGACGGATGTGTGTGTGTGTGTATGTGTGTGTGTGTCAGAGAGAGAGAGAGAGAGAGAGCTTGAACAGCTATTTGTGATTAGGGCTGTGGTCAGGAAGTTGATATTGCATGCATTTTTGTTTTGTTCATTCAATTCCAATCTTATTTGCAAGAAGACGTGAATATAAATTTAGCACAATAGTGATAATATATTACTAGGAAAACGCTTAAGTCCCGCCGCGTTGTTGGATGAGCGTAATTGGTGCATTGAGCTGCCATGTGTTATGCGAATTTTCTGTTGTTCTGTGGCAAAATCATTACTAAGTTGAATTTTTTAAAAAATTAAATTAAATTAAATTAAAAATTAACTTAATTTTTTTAATTTTTTTTAATAAATCGTAATTGTTAAAAAAAATCGTAAAATTGCGATTTTTATAAGAAATAATTTCTTGATTGCGCTCAAATTTTAAACTAATATATTAATTCATAAAATAAAGGTTCTGCGAAAAAATCATTACAATCGGATAAAGCATGTAGGTGTTATTAGTCAAAGAATTGTTTAAAAAAAGAAAAAAACTGTAAAATTGCGATTTATATGAAAAATATTTTTTCAATTGCGCTCAAATTTCACAAAAATATCTTAATTCATAAAATAAAGGTTCTGTGCAAAAATCATTAAAATCGGATAAAGCATGTAGGTGTTATAAGTAGAAGAAATTTTTTAAAAATTGAAAAAAATCGTAAAATTGCGATTTTCATGAGAAAAAATTTTCCGATTGCGCTCAAAAACGTGGCAGTTCTAAGTTCAGAGATTTCGAAGGCCTCCATAAAATTTCATCGCAATCGGAGTATCGGTTTAGCCGGAATCGTGTGGACAAACAGACAAAAATACAAAAAGAAAAAAAAAAAAAAAAAAAAAACATTCCGGATTTTTTTCTCCAGTGTAGTGAAATGGAATCTTTCGCCTTCGCTCGCTACGCTCATCCAATTATATTTATATGGGTGTAACATAAGTAGGCCGCTTCGCGAACGCAATTTTTCGGCACGTTGATGGATGAGCTTTTTGGCAAGTTTTTAGTTTGCGTGGAATCTCTCTACTTTTGCAAGTGCTTTTTGATTGCATTGTTGGTGATTGTTGTCAAGTTTCTATTGTAACTTGTTAATTGATATCATATACCTCAAAAAACGTATACTATTAAAACCTTTATTGATATGTATTCTGGATAACTTTTTCAACTTTTTCTTTAAAAAAGCAATACATCACCTAATGTCCATGTAAAATATGATCGTTGAAGCCCAACCCGTTTAGTCAGAATCGGCTCAAATGTCACAAAAATATCGCACTAAAAATCCGAAAAAATCGTAAAAGTACGATATTCTTGGGAAATATTTCTTCGATTGTACCCAAAAACGTGGCAGGTCTACGTTCAGAGATTTCAAAGGTCCCCTCCAAATTTTCATCAAGAATCTACTCAAAAAAGAATAATAATAATAATAAAATAAAAAACGAAGCCCTTTATTATTATTATTATTATTATTTCAAATTATCCGTATTATTACGTATTATTACCGTATCGTAAATAAACGCATTATCCCCGAGATCTTACTCCCGGTTTCGAATGCAGGCCTTCTCGTCCTCCCTGTCCCGGAAATGGATCAGCCCCAAGAAAGTGGAGTTCGACGGAGTGATCGGATACGCACCAGAAATTCTCAAATGTGAGGTTGATCTGGTTGTGAAAAAGACTTCATTAGAATGTAATGCAATTTTATAGAAGGCGGAGCCTGATCATGGTAACTGTTTGTTTTGTTGTTGTTATTTTGTTTTTCTACGGGAAGCCTTGTCTTGGCTTATATTTTTGTAAGTTTTTAATTTTATTTCTTGTTTTCTGAGGATAGCCCACACAGTTGGGCTGAAACGTCAAACGCAATAAAAGCAGAATCGACGCGGCGAAATGTCCCGACCAGTTAATTGTGTTAATTATTATTAATATTATTATTATTATTATTATTATTATTATTTTATTGGATGTATTTCATACAAACTCGGTTAAAACCGGAGCTAACATGTTGTACGGACTTACGTCAAGTACTTCCATGTGTACCTATTACATACATTATTACTTTTGTCTTAACTCTAACTAAAATAAGTCATTTATAAATTGTAATATTGTTTGTAGATGATGTTTTCTTTCTGCTGTGTACGGTCGTGGCCGATTTCTCGTCGCCATCCTAGCATTTGCTCTTCGGACTATGGGAAACCACGAAAACCATGTCAGGATGGAAGCTGTCTCGAAATCTCGAAGTATCATTCTTAGTTTAGAAATTTACGAACTATTCTACACGTGTTGAGTATTACTGCCTTTTGAGTCTCGATGTATACATTGGGTTGAAGATCTAGTTGTTTAATGCTTTCATGTAGCTTCTTCGGTATGATGCCGTTGGCTGATATAATGAATGGGATTGTATTTACCTTTTTCTGTTTCCACATCTTCTTGATCTCAATTGCAAGTTCACTATACTTGTCAATTTTTTTCTTCCACGTGGTCTCGACGTTATGGCACATTGGGATAGCATCGTCGATAAGGGTAGTTTCTTGTTTCTTCTTGTCAATTATTATTATATCCGGTCTGTTGTGATGTATCGTTTGGTCTGTTATAACTGTGCGGTCGTAATATAATTTGTAATCTTTACTATCTAGTACTTTCTCTGGTTTGTATTTGTAGTAAGGTGTGTGTGTGTCAATGAGGTTGTACTTGATTGCTAGTTTTTGATGAATAATGTTAGCTACTTGGTTATGTCTGTAGAGGTAATCTGTTTGACATAGTGACTTGCACCCGGATATGATGTGTTCGATTGTTTCACCCTTTGCACTACATTTTCTACATTGATCGTTTACTGTCGCATCTTGTATTATGTATTTTTTATAATTGTTCGTCGCAATCACTCTGTCTTGAATAGCCAGCATAAAACCTTCTGTTTCTCCAAATAGTTCCCCGTTGTTTAACCAACTATTTGATGCTTTAATATCTACGTGACCTTTGTGTAGTTCATCATAATGTCTCTTGTGTAGGGTCTTTTCTGATAGACGTAACTCTTTTGAAGCGTCAGATGAGTTTCCCTTGTAGATTGACATTTTCGTTTGCTAGATTGAGTGGAGTTATTGATTTGTCAGCTAGCATCACAGCCCTATGCAGTGTTGATTGGTTGCTCTTTGTAAAAAAGTATTTTCTTAAAATGCCTATTTGTTTATAATATAAGTTGTTCAGATCAATTAGGCCCCGTCCTCCTTTTTCTCTTGGAAGTGTCAATCTCTCTATTGCTGATTTAGGATGATGTATTCTGTGTTTGGTAAGTGTAGTACGAGTTAATATTTCCAACGCGTGGATGTCTGTCTGCGTCCATTTAATGATTCCGAATGAATATGTCAGTACTGGTACAGCATATGTATTTATTGCTGTGATCTTGTTTTTACCGTTTAGTTGCGTCTTGAGGATAGACTTTAGTCGGTTCTTGTATGTATCTATCAATTTTGCTTTCATAACTTTATGTTCAATTCTGGCAGCTTGTGAGAATCCTAAATATTTGTATACATCGTTATCGTCCATTATTCCAATCCTATTTCCATCATCTAGCTGGAACTCTTCTGCTTGTGTAACCTTACCCTTTTCGATATGTAGCGTCTTACATTTGTCTATTCCAAACTCCATGCAGATATCTTGACTAAATTCTAATGTTGTATTGACTAGACTGTTTAGTTGAGCAAAATTTGATGCATACAACTTTAGGTCATCCATGTAGAATAGGTGGGAAATTGTGTGACATACCACATTATTGTCCTTAATTTTAAATCCGTATGTCGATTCGTTAAGCATATGTGACAGTGGGTTTAATGACAGACAAAACCATAATGCACTTAATGAGTCACCTTGGAATTGTTTTTTTGGAATTATTATTATTATTATTATTATTATTATTATTATTATTATTATTATCATTTGTGAGTTAGAATCGATCAGTGTGACTCAAGAATCTACTCAAAAAAGATTCTCAACAAAAAATAACACTTTATAGGCTCCGTTATTCTGGTGGACTATTTCCGCGGAGTCTGTGATACTCACCATTATTATTTTTATTATTATTTAAGCCCGTGACGTCACGGAACGCTGTTGCGTTGTCGTCTGTTTCCTGTACTGGCTGCTGTACGCATAATGTCCGGTCTGGACTGGCACCTCCACCATCCCCCTACATTTTGCATACTAAAAGGTTAAATTTTGCGTGTTATTCCTTCGTTATTTCGCTCTATATGCGAGATTTCGCTAAATTCGCGTTTTCAAAATATGTTTTTTCCGTCTCTAAATGATGTAATTTGTCGACAATATTATATTTCAGGCAATAAAATGGACATTTGAACAAAATCGCAAATTTCGTTATCATTTTTCACTACCTCTACCTATTGGCTACAAGAACTATGATTTAAATTTTTTGCAAGACGGTAATCTTTTTCTATTTACTGTTTGATCACATTGAGACGGCAGTATTTATTTTGTTTCTTTTTCTTGTACCTTTGTTAGGTTTCCTGTCAGTAACACCAGTGGAAGACGACTGCTAAGTGGTCAAAATATTGTTTTAAATCTTGTTATTTATTTATTAAAGTCCAGTGTATAGTCCAATAAAATAATTACAGCTGTTTAGATGCACCAACAATTCAGAAGTTACAGATTGAATTTACAGTCTCGGTAACTTAGGGGTGAAGCGCTCAACCGGCAATCTGGAGACCGGGGCTCGATACCCTGCTGTAACGTATTTTTGAAACTGATCTTATTACTATTATTATATTATATTATTGATATTATCATCTTATTACATGGTGCTTTTTACTTTGTGTTTCACTGGATTGCACTGCTTCCGTAAACGGATTAGAAAGTAAATTAAAATTTTGATTTCTGGTTTGATTTCAATATAATAAGGGAGTGTTTCCCAACCAATTAAATTGAGATACTAGGAAAACGCTTAAGTCCCGCCGCGTTGTTGGATGAGCGTAATTGGTGCATTGAGCTGCCATGTGTTATGTGAATTTTCTGTGTTCTGTGGCAAATCATTACTAAGTTAATTTTTTTAAAAATTAAATTAATTAAATTAAAATTAACTTAATTTTTTATTTTTTTTAAATTAATCGTAATGTTAAAAAAATCGTAAAATTGCGATTTTTATAAAAATAATTTCTCGATTGCGCTCAAATTTTACACTAATAATTATCATAAAATAAAGGTTTCCGCGAAAAATCATTCAATCTGATAAGCATGTTATGGTTGTTATAAGTCAAAAAAGAATTGTTTTAAAAAAAAAAAAATTGTAAAATTTTGATTTTTTATGTAAATATTTTTTCAATTGCGCTCAATTTTCACAAAAAATTCTTAATTCATAAAATAAAGGTTCCTTGTGCCAAAAATCATTAAAATCGGATAAAGCATGTAGGTTTTAAGCCGAAGAAATTTTAAAAATTGAAAAAATTTGTAAATTGCGATTTTAATGAGAAAAAATTTTCCGATTGCGCTTAAAAAACGTGCAGTTTCTAAGTTCAGAGATTTCGAAAAGACCTCATAAAATTTCATCGCAATCGAGTATCGGTTTAGCCGGAATCGTGTGGACAAACAGACAAAAATACAAAAAAAAAAAAAAAAAAACATTCCGGATTTTTTTCTCCAGTGTAGTGAAATGGAATCTTTGCTTCGCTCACTACGCTCATCCAATAAATTAAGAGTGTTTTTACACTTATCATATTTTTTAGAATTTTTTACATCGATACTTTTTTAATTATTAATCATTATTTTTTTTTATATTTTTAGTATGTATTTTTAATGAATGTACTTTTAATATATATCGAACAAAGAATTCAAGCCCGTTCCAACATAAATGTAATCTCATATGCGGTGAATAAAATTCAAAACAATACAATTTCATGTCCCTCACTGCCTCGTCTTTGTTTTTGCCTTCGCTCCCAAACATGTATCTCTAGTAAGACACCTAAGCCGTGTGCCAGAAATCAGCCGCTATAGGTTACCTAGGTTCTGGAACGCAAAAATGAACGAGCGAGAAATTTTGCTAACAGTTGAAGAGGGACTTTTAAATCGTTTGCCGCAAATGTCGACTATCACGTTCTAAGGTTACAAGTACACAAGAAATAACGAGCTACTCGGTCAAGACGAGTTATATTTATTTTAGGCTTACAAGTTGCACTGCACCAACTGCTGAGTGCTGCATATTGACAACTCCTTGAGTGGTGCCTGATGTTGTAGTTGCCAACACTATAACACAACATTGCAATGTGTAGGTGGATATGACATCGACCATCGTATTTTTATTGCATTTTTAATCAATCTGTTTCTCAACTCCATGTTGTGTTTTACTGGGTTCAATTACGTGATATAGGACACACTTGGATACTATACATTTATTATAAGACTGGCCCGCTGGGGGGGTTGGTACCCTCAAGCAGCACATCAATTAGTCGTAAGCAGCACATCACAATCGATTAACAATACACAACACTCCACATCATTTTTCAATATTTTGATTATCAATAACGACTTTTGATTATCGATTATCGTGTGCATCCCTAATATTTTTGTCCATCCCTAACATAAAGATGATTTTATTCCAGATTTCTCAAAAGTTGAAAGAGGCTTTACTTCAGGCGCATCCTCCCATTTCAATATTGCGATATTATATTGTAATGTCGTCTGCAGAACAGCACAACCACACAACAGATACAGCGAAAACAACCATTATAATTCATCCTCGTTTGACGGAAGAAATTCATAACTTTGCTGCAAACAACATTTGTTCCGTCAAAACAATAAAAATACATTTGGAGGAGGTTGTGAAACACATGTTTGAAGATGAAGGCCGTCCTAAACCCGACAAGCTGAATCGCTGCTACTATCCTAATAACCAAACAATTCGCAACCATCTGCACAAAGCACTTTGTAAAATTAAAGAAAAGAAATATGACCAAGACGGGTTAGAAGCGTACATACAAACATTGAGGACTGAATTCCCTGACGATTGGTTTGCATTTCGTCCGTACGGAATTGAAGACAACAGTGTTGACGAGGATGCTGCTTGTTCTACCCTTCTGTTCTGCCACCAAACAGAATGGCAGCGAGAGTTGCTCACACAATACGGTGACGGCATTTTGTTGTTAGATGCCGCTTATAAAACTACGAAGTACGACCTCCCGCTCTTTTTTATTGCTGTGCTAACCGAATCCGGGTACTGCATCGTGGGTACCATCGTCATCCAAAGGGAGTCGAGTACATTACTGGCCGAGGCATTGTCACAGTTCCAGGCATGGCACCCTGACTGGCAGCCCAAGTATTTCTTGACACATAACTCAGAGACTGAAGTAAATGCTCTCGAGCATTCATTCCCAGAGACGACTGTTTACCTTTGCGCATTCCACCGAGAACAGTCTTGGCATAGATGGCTCACAAATACTAATAATGTGTCAAAAGAGGCTGTAGCCCCATTAAAGAAATGGTGGCGGGATATTGCCGAATCTAAGATGGATGTAGAATGCATTGAAAATATTGCAAAAATGTGTAAGGACCCATTTTACGAAGCTAGTCAAAATGCGCAAGAGTACTTTACCAAGGAGTGGTTACCTCAAACCAGTAGGTGGGTACCTGCTTACCAGACTGAGGATTTCCTCCAAAAGGTAAATACCGTAGATTATGAAAGCCGAAGTAAGATTCTGAGGCACACGTATCTAAAAAACACTCGGGACAGCACACTCACTGGTTTGGTAAGAACTATTATCAAATACTATTTACCGAACCTTTTAGGCCTGCTCGTAGATCCCGATTGTAATTCTAAGCTACACAGCGATTACAAACCGTACACACCCGATCAAGATCACATGTACGTACAAACTAGGCCTACCTGCGCAATGAACACAATAGTAACCGACATTTCTGATGACGGTGATTTTATTTTAAGCACGTTTAGCGAAGAAATAATTGAAACTAACAACCACGAGCCACTTCCAACCAAAAATGAAGATACGGAAGTGCGTCACAAATTGCAGCAAACTTTGAAACTCATTGAAAGTTATTCATACATGAACTTAACATCAGAAAATTTAAAAAGATTTCATGACATGAGCCTGCAGATGTTGGACACGGTGAGAGGTCTTGTGTCAAGATGATGCTTGGGCTAATTCAATGATTTAGTTTAGCTTCACAACTGGTCGGTTTCTGATCAAACCATTCCTTTGGGTTCTTTTGTAATTTGTTTTCAAAATACAAATCTTTATTAAAAAAAAATATATATATACGCAATTCAAAGATTATTCCAGGTGCTTTTTGCGTTGTTTTAGTTACCGGAATAATCGCAAGCAGCACTGAGATTAAATACCCACGGATGAAAAGGCAATCTACTTTCCGTGGGCCCGCATATTCTATGTGGTTTGATGGCAAACTAGGACACAAGCTGCTTTTGGACTTTGGAAAAAGGGACTTTTTTTGATTTTTGTTTGTGTTTTTCTTTCAGTTTTTTTGGTTTTTTTTTTTTTTGAAAACATTCAAACGAATTGTTATGTATAAATACACAAGCGTAAACATTAAACAATCTAATAAAATTGTCTCTGTAAGCCCCATAGTCGTGTACGCGTCAATAATTTTTGTTTTTAAAAAAGAAGGTGCTAATTAGAAGGTGCTTTTTTTTCTAGCTACAGTGCTGCTTGTGATTATTCCGGCTACTAAAAAAAACAAAAAAATGAGAGTCCTCTTTATTCGCAGATCGCTTTGGGTTCCTTGCATTGGGATGCTCCATTGACATATTTATTTCATGTTCTAAACCATAGGTGGGACTACTGTTCCTTCTGTCCATCCCATTTTATCCCACAAAGGTACATAATAAGCGCTTTTAATAACCCTATACCTTAGCGGGTGCTTTGCTTTGAATCATGCATGACAATAGGCTATCTTTCAAAAACTGTGCTGTGTTTTTACTTTCCCATACTGGGTTTTTTCCCCAAAGTTTTTCTTTTTCCCTTTTATCAACAAAGCTCTTCTCTCTAAAAATAGAAAATTTAATTTTTGGGGGTCAAAAACGTGAAATTTTAAAAGCTGGGGGGCCAAATTTGGGGTTTTTAAAAATTTTCCGGTCATCAAACCATTTTTCAAAATTTTCAGTTAATTTTGTTGATCATTTCGAACTTTAAATAAAAAAGAACCCAAATGTCCCTTACTTCAATATTAAAAGGGTATTTAACGAAAAATCAAAAAATATATTTCATTCAGGCTAACTAGTAATTAATTTAGCAATTAACAGAAATTGGGGCCACCATGACCTCCCAAAAAATTGTCAAACATGACATTTTTCGAGCTAGGTCCCATCGGCAAAAATCTCCCATAAGAAATAACATGGGGACGATCTTTATGCCCCGTGACCTTGGAGGATTTTGATCCAAAAAAATATTGGCCATTATTGACGTACTCTTCAGCCTTTTCTGTAAATTCTCTTTATTTTGTTTCGTAATTTGGGCAAGTAGTTCGGTCAAAATATGCTGATTACCACGATGGGTGTGATTTTGGAATTCATATTTTTGCGTGTTTGAGGGTATATTTGGGCACATTTTGAAGACACGATGTTATAAAGGGGCATTTTAGATTGGTACTATGCTCTAGTATCTATGTGGACCAAAAAAGAAGCAGGTTAAAGCCGATTTAAGAAATTTCCCAAAACACCAATTTTCGCAAATTTCTGGATCAAAAAATTAAAAAATTCGTGTTAAATCACAGTTACAAGATATAATTTTTTAAACGGTCATTTTAGTGTAGTATTGTGCTATAGATCACGTGGTAAAAAATAATTTTGGGGGTTTTTAGCCCCTTTAAACGGGATTGTCAAGATTATTCAAACACTGTCCATCTTCCTTATAATAAGATTAGCGAGAAACCAGTGGATGTTGTTTTAACTACAGCTGATATCTCCCTATGGAACACGACTGTGGTTGCTGGCTTGTTGGTCTTGTGGTTAGAGGCTCCCTCTTCAGGCAGAAGTTTCTTAACTTCTGATGAGAACTCACTTAATTGGCTTACAATGTGCAAATGGTGACTTTTGTAGCCGTCCTAGCAGCAAGGCACATAATAAATATTCTAAGGTTGTTACGAATCAGCCTTGTTAATTCTGGCACTGATCACGGGTGGAATCGTGTCCAGCTTGATTGATCGGTGTTTCATACTTAAATATGCCGGTCTCTAGTTGGTCATTGTTCGCTCGTCGATGGTGTCGGTGCCTACAGCGTTGGCTTGGTATGTAATGTCCCTCACTTAAAATCAGCTCTGTGACAAGAGTGGGTACTGGGTAGATAAATAAGAATTCATTTATTTAATATCTTCAATTTCCAGTATCCAAAAATCTTTAAAATCAATTTGCAGTTAATTTGAAATTTTCCTGTTAATATCTTATAATGGATGATTAACGAATTGAAAAAAAATGTCTCTTAGACTACGAGGATAACAAAACAATCTCTCCGGTATAAAACCGTTGGATGATTTTGTAATCTACAGACGCTCTCTATCTAAATAAGCTAACCAAATTGGACCGAAATTTGTTAAAATTATTATAAGGCTATTAGACTTGCTTTGAGGCACCTGAGAGTCCATTCTGAAATCGAAAAACTCTTTTGTGCTATAACACAAAACATACCCCCAAAAATAAACTAATTTGAGAATACAGGGATTTTCTGTCTCATCCCGAGCTCAAAACAGTTTTCCTTTTTCTCTTATCTATCTATACCTCGTTAAGTAACCTTCACCTTGTGTTTTTTCTTATTATTCATTTCTTTCTTGATATAAACATTATCATTGCTATTTGCCATTAATTTATGTGCTGCCTACCAAATGTTTATATTTCTGTAAATATGGAATTAAGGGTACCCAACAAATTACTCGACCTCAGTAGCCCTATTGCCTGTGGCCTCATCATTCAATTCAATTAATAATTGTATTCTGTTACTTCTGTATTTGGAAACTAGATGTTAATTGCATTCATCTATCAACTCTTTTCTATTAGCCTCCTCTTGGCCATTCCATTCTTTTCCATGTATTTTATTTATCGTACTCTCTTTGAGTACTTCTTCTTACTAATTGTAGGCCTATTTTTGTTATTGATTTATTAGGGTACTGTACTGGAAGGCCTACCACCCACCACGTCTTATTATTGTTATTGTGACCATCTATATTTTTTCTCATTTTTGGAGGCCTACTTGTATTATGCCTACTATTGTATATATTGTATTTGTGTGTCTACTTTGTAGTGTCTACTGTGTAGTGTGTATGTATGTTTATTGTAAATGTTACTTTTTAATATTTAACAAACCCTGATATAAAACCAATATTTTTATAATGTACAAGTCAAGTTACTGGCAAATAAATTATCTATCTATCTATTAACTTCTCTCAGTTCTTGGCTGGAGCCGTCCTAGGCACGTAATAAATTCTAAGGTTGTTCCGAAACCGAATCAGCCTTGTGTAGGATCTGGTGCTGTCCGCGGGTGGAATCGTGTCCAGCTTGATTGATCGGTGTTTTCTACTCCTATATGTCGGTCTCTAGTTGGTCATTGTTCGCTCGTCGATGGTGTCGGCGCCTACAGGATTGGGTTCACTGAAAATCAGTTCCGTGACTGAGTGGGTAAATACGACTTTATTTTGTTATTTATTTTTATTTGTGAACTAATTGTTAGTTGACCAGTAATTGTTTAACTTTGAAAATAGTGTATGTATTTTGTAATAACAATCATTGTGGCAGACAAAGATAAATAACTATGGTAACAATATTGAATAAAGTGAAACATAGTGAATAATCTGCAGCTTGGCTTTCTGAATGTGTGGTTTAAAAACATGAACATGACTTCTCTCTCCTTTGTACGATCTACACAAGAAGTCCCTCAACAATCGTTAGAAAAATACTAAGCTTACTCAATGGATAAAATATATACAGAGGCAATCCAGCAAAAACAAGCCCGCTGTAAGGTAAATAACATTAATTACATTTTTAATTAAGTTCTTTTAAAAAACGTTTTCATTGAGAACTATCGGGTTTGGGGTACACGTCAGTTTTATCCTGTGTAACCCTCTTGAGTAGGCCTATAAATATGGTTTTTTTGAGGGGTTTATTGGATGAGCGTAGCGAGCGAAGCGAAGATTCCATTTCACTACACTGGAGAAAAAAATCCGCGATGTTTTTTTTTTTTCTTTTTTTTCTGTTTGTATTATTGTGTGTTTGTTAACACGATTCCGGCTAAACCGATACTCCAATTGCGATGAAATTTTATGGAGACCTTCGAAATCTCTGAACTTAGAACTGCCACGTTTTTGAGCGCAATCGAAAAATTATTTCTCATGAAAATCGCCATTTTACGAATTTTTTCGATTTTAAAAATATTTCTTTGACTTATAACACCTACATGCTTTATCCTATTGTAGAATTTTCACAGAACCTTAATTTTATGAATTAATATATTTTTGTAAAATTTGAGCGCAATCGAATAATTATTTCTTATGAAAATCGCAATTTTACGATTTTTTTTATTTTTTTAAATTACGATTCATAAAAAAAATTAAAAAATAATGTTAATTTTGTATTTTTTTAATTTAATTTAAAAAAATTATTCGACTTTGTAATAATTTTGTCACAGAACAACAGAAAATCCTCATAACACAATCATGGCAGCTCAATGCACCAATTACGCTCATCCAACAACGCGGCGGGACTTAAGCGTTTTCCTAGTTTATTGGATGAGCGTAGCGAGCGAAGCGAAGATTCCATTTCACTACACTGGAGAAAAAAATCCGGAATGTTTTTTTTTTTTTTAATTTTTGTGTGTTTGTTAACACGATTCCGGCTAAACCATACTCCGATTGCGATGAAATTTTATGGAGGCCTTCGAAATCTCTGAACTTAGAACTGCCATGTTTTTGAGCACAATCGGGAAATTTTTTCTTATAAAAAACTCAATGTTACGATTTTTTTTATTTAAAAAAAAATCTTCGTCTTATAACACCTACATGCTTTATCCGATTGTTATAATTTTTTCACAGAACCTTAATTTTATGAATTAAGATATTCGTGTGAAATTTGAGTGTAATCAAAAAATTATTTCTCATGAAAATAGAAATTTTACGGGTTTTTTCTTTTTTAAAACAATTCTTTGACTTATAACACCTACATGCTATATCTATTGTAATGATTTTTTACAGAACCTTAATTTCATGAATTAATATACTCGTGTTAAATTTGACGCAATCGAATAATTATTTGTTATGAAAATTGTAATTTTACGATATTTCTTTTTTAAAAATTATGATTTTTTTTTTTTAAAGTTAATTTTTTATTTAATTTAATTGAAAAAAAATCTTCGACTCAGTTATGATTTTTTCACAGAACAACAGAAAATCCGCGTAACACATGGCAGCTCAATGCACCAATTACGCTCATCCAACAACGCGGCGGGACTTAAGCGTTTTCCTAGTTTAGATTAAGGGCGCGTCAACCGTCAGGTCATAATGCGCCATTCTAGCCTATGGCCATGGAGAGAACAATCTCATGCTGGTCAGAACCAGCCATGGGATAGGGGTGGTTCTCACGTCGCGGTCGTCATCGTTCGTGGTGTCGTCGGAGAGGCCGTCAAGGAAACTGGGAGGGATCCCCGACGACTATTGCTATAGCTCGCGTCGTCGGATATAGGTATTTTGGAGCTATGGCAATTGATTGTGAAGGAATGTTCGAGGGATGCTTCAGAGGACTCCACGCTTTGCGACCGAGGAAATCCTCGGTCGGTCAAAATTAGGAAAGCAAGCCATCCATAAATTACCTTTCTGAGTACCGGTATACACTGTATAAAGGCTTCTTGACAGCTAGGTACAGTTCCTGTTACCTAGGCCTACGTCGGAAGTTTTTGGCCGAGCGAACTGCTATGTGCCAATTAATGTCAAAATGTGACAGTGTCTCTTGGCTTGTACTGTTGTAGTGTGAGGTGGTGCAACGGCTGTGTGGACCATGAGATGAGAGGTTCACTCTTACAGTGTCAAGACTCGAGATGATCATATCGAGGCTAAGAACACCAGTCAGTAAACCATCTCAAGTATCGTGCATTGTGATGGTATTAATTCATTATTCATTCTTTACGTTTTCGCCAGTCATGTAATTTCTTTGTGCATACTGCATACCAGAACATCCTGGTCAATGTGTTCATACTCAAATGATATGCCTAGGGGTACATACAGCAAGCGAGACTGTTTCGGGAGGTCACCTATTCGACATCCTCCACCGGCAGTCTTGACCGGAGGTACCCCCGTCTGGGCCCGGGGTAGAATCTGGCCCAGAGCATGGCTCTGTTTGTCGTAAAAGACGAGGAAATAGTCCATCTCGCAAACATTAGCTAGTATGTAGGGGAGTATTTTACTTCCCGAAACTAGAGGCGAGTCTGGCGGTAGTGTTCGGGGACCTCTCCCCCTTCCCTTGACGACCACCCCGACGACGTCGACGACGACCATGGCAACACAAATGATGGCAAACAATGACGACCACGACGTGAGAAACCCCCTTTCCTCCCAATACCCGTGGCTAGTTCTGACCAGCATGGGACTTTCCTCCACATATTCCCAGGGCAGGCTAGAGTGGCGCTTATGACCTTACGGTTGACGCGCCCTCATCCAAATAAACTAACTAAAATCTATAAAATGTTCCGAGAGTTTTAGTAAGCGACCGTAGAATGTTGGGATTAACTTATCATCAACCAAAATCAACAGTATAATTCTTAAATTTCTTAAATATTGTAACAATGGGAAACGTTTCGTGAATTGAATTGAAACCTGGCGCTTTAAGAACGTCAAAACAATGATTTTATTTATTTTTTGATCGGGCATATACAGCAACTTCATTAGGCCCTCTATTTCCAGCTTTGAAGCCGGCTAGCCATGCCTGACGCTTTCCCCCACCTCATCTTTTACTTCCTCTACAGTCTACATCATCTACTTCACTGTCTTCTTCATCAGGGACCTCCACTAGTTTATGACCGCGAACCTCTCCCACCCCAGTCTGGGCCTCCCTCTTTTCCTCTGTTTGTTTCCTGCGTCTTATTCATAACTAGGAAAACGCTCAGTTGGACGCGTTGTTGAGCGAGCACCGGTACGTGCAACACGACCCGAGTACGACATTCCCATAATGTTACATACCAATAAGTCTTTAAGGTCTTGACCGCGATTTAGCTGAAAATTTGTAAAATAGGAGAGAATGGATAAAATCTACCGCCATCTAGAGGACCTTGACATCATTTCTTTGGGAAAACTATTTTACTCTTGATTTCTTCTAGGTGGCAGTACATAGTGACCAGAATTCTTGTGCTACTTTTCGTTGCCATGGTAACGTTACTTTTGTTAAAATGTAATTGGATGAGCGAAGCGAAGACTTCAATTTCACTGACCCCCCAAAAATTTAGCTCGGGTGTTTTTTTTTTTTTTTTTTTTTTTTTTTTTTTTTTTGTTTTTTTTGTTTGTATTTTTGTCTGTTTGTTCGCCTCTCTACCGGGCAAACGGCATATGCGATCTTGATGAAAATTTGACAGGACCTTCGAAATCTCTGAAACTTAGACTTGCCACGTTTTTTGGTACAATCGGAGAAATATTTCTCATGAATCATAGTACTTTTACGATTTGTTTTCGATTTTTTGTGCGACATTTTCGTGCCATTTGCGCCAATTTTGACCAAACGGTTGGGCTACAACATTCATATCATACATGGACATTAAGGTTATGGTGATGTAGTACCTTTTGAAAGAAAAAAATGAAAAAGTTAGCCAGAATCCATAGAAATAAAGCTTTTAATATATTTTTTTGCGATATTTTCGTGCCATTTGGGCAATTCTGACCAAACGGGTGGGGCTACAAACGTTCATATTTTCGTGACATTAAGGTTATGGTGATGTAGTACCTTTTAAAGAAAAAGTTGAAAAAAGTTAGCCAGAATCCATAGAAATAAAGCTTTTAATATAAGTTTTTTATGGTAAACAATACCAATTGACAAGAAACAATAGAAACGTGACAGCAATCACCTACAATGCGTAGGCAGCAAAACAAAGCACTTGCAAAAGTAAAGATATCCTACGCAAACTAAAAACTTTAAAAAAGCTCATCCATCAACGCGGCGGGACTTGAGCGTTTTCCTAGTTTCTATCTACACTACTTATCGGATCAAAATAAAATTAACATATTCGTGACCGGACGGACATTCTAAATGATTTGGCTACCTCAGATTTTGTCGCCGTTTAGTTTTCAAAAAAACTTTAGGTTAACTTTAATGTAACTTTATAACTTTTTGAACGATTTTGCCACAAAACTAATGGCATTCAATCGGGAACGAAACTTGCGGATGGTCAAAATTTCAACTCGATCCGAGCCTCCGTTTGACCGCTATCATGAGCCAAAAAAGCTGTGCGACTTTCCGTTGCCATGGTAACGGGACTTTGTTATAATGTAATTTCCATCTACACTACTTATCGGATCAAAATAAAAATAACATATTCGTGACTGGACGGACATTCTAAATGATTTGGCTACCTCAGATTTTGTCGCCGTTTAGTTTTAAAAAAAAACTTTAGATTAACTTTAATGTAACTTTATAACTTTTTGAACGATTTTGCCACAAAACTATGGCATTCAATCGGGAACGAAAACTTGCGGATGGTCAAAATTTCAACTCGATCCGAGCCTCCGTTTGACCGCTATCATGAGCCAAAAAAGCTGTGCGACTTTCCGTTGCCATGGTAACGGGACTTTGTTATAATGTAATTTCCATCTACACTACTTATCGGATCAAAATAAAAATAACATATTCTTGATCGGACGGACATTCTAAATGATTTGGCCACCTCAGATTTTGTCGCCGTTTAGTTTGAAAAAAAACTTTCGGTTAACTTTAATGTAACTTTTTAACTTTTTGAACGATTTTGCCACAAAACTATACAGCAACCCGCCTAGGTGGTATGTACATGTGTGCAAAATTTCAGGTCGATCAGAGAAACGGTGCGACCTGTATCGAAGCAGTAACAAAAAAAAAAAAAAAAAAAAAAACAGACATTCGAGCCATAAGAGTCAAGTGGAGACGCTCGCTTCGCTCGCTCAATCATCGGAATCCTGTCCTCCTGCATCCTCTTCACCCGTCCAAGCCAACTCGGCCTTTCTTTCCCTAGCCTAAAGTTGAAACTCTCTACTATACCATTTCCTTCCTTATCTTCGTGCTCCTCAACTCATCAATCTTCGAATCATCTACACAAGCGCGTCGGAAGTCTATTTTTCCAGGGGGGGCGAATTTTCCCAGGAAAAGTACATGCTCCCATACATAGTTACACGAACATAATATGCAACTATGTCCTTGAGTCAGTGGCGTACGGGGAAATATATTTCGGGGGGGGGGGGTTGCTTGGATTAACGACTCAATGTTGATGTTGATCAACGACTATGTGGGGAGGTGTCCCCCACATAGCGCAGCAGGTAATTTTTTTTTAAAAAACGAATTTTTGAATTGGTTTTTATGTGTTTTAGAAGAAGTAAGGGGCTTTTCTGAACGAATCAAAGAAACGATAATAGATTTATTAATTTTTTTCCTCTGCGTAAACTCGGGGGGGGGGGGGGGGGGGTAAGCTACCACCCTGCCCCCTCGGCTCCGACGCCGCTGCATCTTCATCTATCTACGTAGGGACCTAATAATACAAATAATAAGCAAGCCCTGGTGACCGTTCTTCAGCTGGCCGTCACCCGTCAGGTACACTCACCGACCATGTGTTGCAAAATACCCCATGCAGGCTCTAATTTATCTCGAAATGATTCAGCAAATAATTATCAGGTCATTGTCGCCACTTTTCTTACCGTGGCCTTGTAGGAGAAATTGACGAATTGAACAAATTAGTTTTTGAACGAAGTTACCTAATGCCGTGTTGTTTATTTTAATATCGTATCATAATCTAGAGCAATATTTTATATATTGGTTGTTTTGGTTTCTTAAACTCAGACTTTCCCTACATTACAGCGTACAGGAAGATGAAAAGTTTCATTTGTACGCCATAACTAGGCCTATATAGTCTGGCGTGGGTGTGAATCGATTGTGCATTTTTATATAGAGGTCCAAATTTCTTTATGCGTGTACTACACACCAAAATAGCAATTTTTATACCGTAAGTCCTTTTCGTCTCGAACATCCATTTACCATGGCTTCAGAATTAGGATTTCGTGGATTTCGAGGCCGTAAATAACAAATTTTACACGTTTTAAGGCAATTTTGTTAGTAAATTTCACTGGATTCTACGACGACCGAATTGACTGTAATAACACGTATAGGGGTCCAAATATTTTTATGCGTGTACTAGACACCCAAATCGTCACTTTTAGTCCGGGAGTCCATTTGTCTCTCAATCTATTTACCTATGGCAGCCATCTTCAAAGATGGCGTCTGTAGTGTAATAAGACTACCACATTTTGACGGAATCTTCGCATGTGGCACCATTTTTAGTATTTAATCGACTATCGGGAACTCAAAAATGGCAGTACTATAATTAGTATTCCGTGGATATCGAGGGCGTAAATGGCAAACTTTTTACATGTTAATTCAATTTTGTTACACAATATCACTAGTTACTACGATAGCCGAGTTGACTGTTACAAAATGTATGAATGTTGGTAAAAATAATTTTATGCGTGTACTAGGCACCCAAATAGGCCTAGACATTTTTAGACTTTGAATCTAGGTGCCCGTTAGGGCGCTGCAGCCAAGCCGCGGTGCGCTACACACTCTGGCACCTTATACAGCGAGCAGAGTTGGGGTGATTTCGAGGTGTTACCCTGCCGTCGTGATGTGAACTTGAAAACTATCAAAATCGAGGGGATTTAGGTACCCGACAACACAAGCCAAATTTGGTTGTGGTACGAGCATTCCTTCTCGGTGAAAATATGGCTTGAAACATAGTTGCTACTGGCTACTACTACTCCTACTACTATCTAATTCGTCAGTTTCAATTGGCCAGCAATTCTGACCAAACGAGTGGGGCTACAACGTTCATATTTTACATGGACATTAAGGTAATAGTGATGTAATGTGTCTGTAGTGTCTGTCTCTCTGTCGATCCTCCTCAGTCTATCCGGCTCAAAACGTCAGAACTTGTTCTCTTGACAATCAACATTATTTCACAACCCATGAGTGAATGTGCGAATCAGAGACTGTTCCTAATTGTCCAAATAGCACCTGCTGTCTGCGAGTGCGAGGTCATAGGTCAACACGCTTGCCAAGGTCAACGAGCAAGTTGTTAGTTCTCCAGCAGCCAGAGAATAGGATGGCTTGCACTCGACGCAGCATCGCAGAGTGTTTAGCATGTGCAGTTATGGTTCGGATAGCAGGTGCCGTTGTACATCGTATGCACGGCGGTTGAGCGTCAACATGGCGACGGTAAAATGGCGACGAAACACTAGAAGCAGCCACACGCTTTACGCCAACCCTAACCTAAAAGTCGTTCATGCAATTCCGAATACTCCGTCGAAGAAATTATCACAATTTTTACAATTATTATTGTTCGTCTCATTTTTCCTATTTGCCATGCAAGCTATAATAGTGCAGTTATATTAATTAGGTAGTAACAATGTTATACGTATGGATATATAGCAGATAGCAGGTAGCATTAAAATACTGACAAAAAGTAGTAATTATAGATAATAGACAGAGGGTGGGGTACCGTCCGTGTACCATTTCAACATTCTGATTTAAGTCTAATTGAACCAAACATTACTAGTTTCAGGATAATATTAAAATTCAAGTTCTGCGCAAGAGAGTTAAACACTTTTTGACATGGAAGTTATACTGTCTGTCTGACAAGTAGATGAATAATTATACTGTACCTCAAAATAATGCACAATATAAAATTTAATTGGTTTTTGGTTAAATGCGTTGGTAAAATAGATTAAGTATTTGCGAAGATTATGAAGCAGAAAATAAAACAATTTCAGGTTGGGCTTTAGGCAAACATTATTGCGTTTAAGGGCTAGTGTAGTACTAGGGCTATACGCATGTCCCTAAAAATCTTTATATTTTTGTTTTTTCTTCCCCATGGGGCCCCCTGGATCTTGGCAACTTGGAAAGCTGAGCACTCGAGACTTGTTTGCTGGTTGTCAAGGTCAACACCAACGGAAATATTCGCACCATCTTGATAACCTTGAGACAAGTTTACAACGTGATCGGTTAATTTGATTTGTTTTACTTAGTGTGCTGTTAAACATGGGGTCTTATACTATTGTAATTCTTTTCTCGTTGAAGGCCTCATTTGAGAAGGAGAAAAAGTAATAAGAGTGGAGATTATTTTTTACCACATACCCCGAGACCGGCAATCCTGACTGAAGTTTTTTTCCGAGGTTTTCCTAAGCGTTAACGCGAATGCAAGGGATTGAATCCTCATAAACAGCCCTCGGACATCCCTTCACAAATTGTCCTCTCCGCAACATACCTAGTTAAGACACCTGAAGAAGATACATTACACCCGCAGGGCAAGTTTCCCACGAGACATTTTAAATTTATTACAAACCAGGCAAAATTACAATAAAAAATAAAAAAATAAATCTTATAACAGTGATTTTACTTTAAAAAGTTAAGCTTTTTGATCTAGAAATTTGGGAAAAATGGTGTTTTGGAGAATTTCTTCAATCGGCTTTAAACAAATGATTATTTATTTCGCACATATACTACTAGAGCATAGCACCAATCTAATGTAGATTGTAGCCCTATAGAAATTACTAGGACTAGGAAGCTTCGCAAACGCTTTTTCAGGCGCGTTGTTGGATGAGCGTATGATTTTTTAAACGAAAAAAGTATGAAATTGCGATTTTCATGAGAAATTATTTTTTGATTGGGCTCAAATTTTACACAAATATATAAATTTATAAAATTGAGGTTCTGTGAAAATATCATTACAATCGAATAAAACACGTAGATGTTATAAGTCGAACAAATTGTTTTTTAAACGAAAATAGCGTAAAATTGCGATTTTAATGAGAAATAATTTTTTGATTGCGCTCAAAAACGTGGCAGTTCTAAGTTCAGAGATTTCGAAGGCGTCCATAAAATTTCATCGCAATTGAAGTATCGGTTTAGCCGGAATCGTGTGGACAAACACACACAAAAAAAGAAGAAAAGAAAACATTCCGGATTTTTTTCTCCGCTATAGTGAAATGGAATCTTCGCTTCGCTCATCCAAAAACGCCTAAGTCGTTGGACGAGTGAGCGAGTCATGTGTTCGCCAACGTCAAAGTATTAAAGCTATCAAGATTCCAAAATATCTTTTAGAAAGGTCCTTTCATGCACCCCATTTCGGCTGCATTTGTTCTGCATCCATCTTTTATACTCCTCAAATGAAATCCAATTTAGTAAAGTTCTGTTAAACTTGATTGTTTGTAGTTATCCATTTTTTATAAGTTGGCCGGGCAAGATAATTTTATTCCCCCAGTAGTAAACATTTATAGTAGTAACATTTGGAAGAAAAAGTAATGAATTTTTATTATAACTCTCAGCGATTTCAGTCAATAAGTATTCGATTTGAAATGTGCCTTTATTGCCGTTTTTTGACTCCAAAGGTAAATTCTGTCAATTCCGATTTCCACGTTTCCTTTGTTGTAGAAATAAGAGGAATATTATGAATGATTTGTGTCCCCTCTCAGCTTGTTCGACTGATCGATCATACAAAAAGGCATATTCAACGTGTCACTGGGCGGCCCCCAGTCCGCCACTGTACCAGTGGTGCCATATGGCAATTTCATCTTGGCACCATCGATTCAATCAATCAATAAGGTCTAATAAGTAACTGTGCCAAGTGGCTTGCTTCTAGAATGAAATGCAAGGTTCACCCTATCTGTGTTCCTAAACCCCCGAACTAGTAGTGACAAACAACAAAGATTGACAAAAAAGCAAAACAATCTCAACAGGATCTTCTGCCCGAAGTGGGTGTGGGGAAGGGGGGGGGGCTAAGGTCAAGGTAAACACCGCCTGTGAGTGGTCTATAACAAGTACCATTATATCACTTGTCGGCTCGAAGCGCCAAGCTCACGTTTTGTTTTATTTTTCAGCATACCAAAACAACTTCAAAACCTATCCATGGATGTCTTTTTTTCCTTCGAATATTAGTTTTTATAGAAATCAAGGCTGTCTAGTAGATTAACATTCAGTCACTCACCGTGTAGAGAGAATGCAAACTAGAAAAAGAGTGGCCATCTAGGAATCTGCTTTCCGTTGACTGCGCCATCTTGTTTGTGCAGTTATTTGTAGCTTGCACTGCCTACTCTCGACTTCGCCTGGCTTCGCCCCCCGTGTAGATGGCTGCCCTTACTATTATTGCGCCTCGCAGTGCCAGTGGCACCATGACATTTATTGTTAATATTAATGTTAATGTTTTTCTTGCATTGCATAAGGTATGATTGATTTCTGTTCACTTTGCTCTCTCTGTTTCTTTGTACCAAGGTCTGCTTGATCTCCACTAGAGTAGACCGTTCTTTGTACATGTGTGGGAAATTGGGATGGGAAATTTTGTCGTGAAATCTCCTGAGAGACATTTTAACCAAGTTACTCCAGACCATGATGCAGTCGGTAAAGACAACGGAGGCATAACTGGAATCACACAAAACTCATCTACACTACACAGATGGTCACTAACGTTCAATTAACGTTCACGCTTATCAAGGGAAACACGAAGTTTGATTACAAAGTCTGATCACAACCTTGTCCATAATGAAGGGACGCCCAGCAGAATAAAAGAAGATATGCTCACTGAGGAAAAACTCCTAACTGTCTTGAAACGTTATAAGGTATTTGCACATATTGAATGCGAGGACTCGATTACGCTGTTACAGAATCCAGTTACGAAAGATTTAGCATCCGAGGCTGTACAGGACGCTCTGTTGTCTGCTGGTCAATTGGACAAAGAACAGCTTATGAGGTTTGTCCAGGAAAGATTAACTGGCCCTGATTGGTCAAACTTTCATGAACCAATAAAAAAACAATCCATTGTCAATGGCTTTATTGTACAAAACCACGACAAATACTGCAAACAAAGAAAAGCACGTGGTAGTTAAAATAGACAGAGATATTTTGCACAGACTTCTTACTGCGTACAAGGCGGGAAGAAGTGTAGACATGCAGTCTATACTTAAACACGAACTTCTTCCTGTCCCCATTTCTTTATTCGAAATGAATGGAAACATGAGAAGCGGCACCAAAGCAGTGCCGCAGAAGAGTTGAAAGTGGGAGTAGATTGCTCTCCGACAATAAATTTGTACAGAAAGTCATGCTTAGTTATTGAAGGTCAAACTCTTGTAGTATCTATAGGTAAGCCACATCTGGCCAATACGTTTGGTGATTTAAGTGATTCATTCAGAAATGCGTTGTTATCACTTGCACAACCTTCCCCCAGGAAGTTCACATCGTCTTTGATAGATACATAGAGAATTCTATCAAAGCTTCAACACGAGTTAAAAGAGCCAAAAGTTGATTTCCAAACAGGAGGGTGATTGAAGATAGAAATGTACCATTGCCATTAAAATGGCCTGACTTCATGAGCCTTTCAAAGAACAAAGAAGATTTGGCAAGATTCCTGGCAACTGAACTACTTCAAAATGCTCCAGAAAATAAGATTATTGTTGTAGGGGGAGCTTTTGATGACCCAGAAGATGTTAGGAGTAATAAGGACAACATCGATATGACACCACTTCGAAAATGACATGAAGAGGGCGACACCGGGCTTGACAACGTAGTCGTCATATGACTCAGATATTCTTGTCTTACTCGTGGGACATATTGAAACGGTATCAGCCACAAATGTGTGGATGATGACTGGATCTAAGAACTAACGCTGTTACATCCCTATCAGGGAAGTAGCAGCCAAGTGAAGCTCATCATTGCATTTCATGCCCTCACAGGCTGTGATATAGTGTGGACCAGATAAGGTGGCGGTCGCCGAGGGATCGCAGCACTGTCGTCCACGCACTATGGCCACAGGATCGGCAAAAAGTAGATAAAATAACGGTCTCTAAAACTGCTTTCGGAGAAAAACACGACTATTTTAAAGCCAAGCCTTGCCCAATATTATCCTAAAAATAAAGTATTTATGAAGTGTACGTATAAAATCAAGACATTTTGATGCTCCTAAACATTGACATCACATCTGGCGAGGTTGGCATTATAAACAGCTGGAACTTTGGACACACCATGACCAACAAGGCAAAAAAAAAACACTTTCGTAATCGTGATTACTTAAAATCATTATTTCGCTAAAATACTGACTCTGTGGGATGAACTACTTTATTCACAGCTTATAAAATGTTGATTTATGTGATAACATATCACGATAACATGACCAAATACGGTAGGCCCTACCTAATGCCAGTTGTGTGTAAATTGTCAACGTTGGCGTCCGTGCTCTCGCTTGACCTTGATGCCCGCCAGCTTATCTGGTTCAACCTATAGCACTTCTTTTTTCTGTGGTCTGAGTATACAAGCCATCTTTGGTTGGTTATTGCTCACTCGTCGATTGCGTCGGGGCCTTCAGGGTAGGCTTAGTCGCTTTGATTTACTGTCCCCCACTGAAAATCAGTTATATAACTGAGTGGGTAGACTCTAAGGTCCAGAATTTCAATGTCTAGTTAAAATTTATCTGCCAGTTAGTCCTCTCAGTAAATATTTACAAGGCTTCTGATTGGTGGTTGCCATAGTGAAAACAAGTTATGTGTCAGTTAAATTTACTTGCCACTTTAACTGGACATTGAAATACCGGGCCTAAGTACAATTTATGTATTATTTTACACTTAAGGTTTCAAGAACCATTATCACCTTCTCGACGGCCTGGGAAAACAAAACTTTAATGAAGAAACGTGCAAAAACATAGAAATGTTTATCTGTAATAGCATACGGTATACCCGACCACATAAAACCGTATGATGATGCACGGTATTGATATTTTTCTAAGATTAAACTACATGAAAAACTGCCGCCAACTAGTGACTCACTTTAGCATCATATAAAACGATGTTATTATCAAGCGATAGTTTGGTATAACATTTCAACTACAGAGGTACGTGGCGTACGGTTTATCATTGTAAACTACACCTACAGAACAAAATTTATTTTACACAACTTGATTTTATTTCTTTGTTTAGAACCATCAACGCCTGAATCCTGAAGACTACGGGTGGCAGATAGCTGGCAATGAGCTGAAACCAGTGCGAATGACGTTACCAGCAGTTCCCAAAAGCTGCCAATAAATTATTTCATGCGCATGTAAATGTGGGTGCCATACAATAAAATGTAGTTGTAAGAAAGCAGGCATGGCATGTACTGATGCATGTAAATGCACTGACAGCAAGAGGTCTTGTTCTAATCTCTTAAAAGTATGCGACTTTCAATTATTTTTTCAAAAGCACAAATTGTTTTGTACAGGGAAATTGTACCGGCGGGAGGCTTAATTGATAGCATAGAAACCTTCCCCGTGAAAAATAAATATATGTGCCAAGTTTAATGGAGATCGGATGAATGGTGTAGTCTATTAGGGATGTGCGGTTCCAGTTTATGGTTTCAGTTCCGGTTCCGGGTAGTAAAGTACCCAATTTTTCGGTTCCGGTTCGGTTCCGGTTCCATCAAAATATGAATAAAAACATTAATTAGATTACTGGATTAACACTGACAACGTCATAC